>JAOTAV010003436.1:0-32089 GCA_026546445.1 Cyclargus thomasi | reverse complement strand
AATTATAACTTATTACTAGGGGACTCCACACTAGGTCGGGCCTGTCTCGTGGAGTCCATGAGTGGTCTTACTAATTAAATAAAAAAAAATTATCTTCTACAACTACATATTATCTGTATGTTTCAGAATACAATAGAGCCACCTCGCATGGTGTACCCGCCGCAGTCGAAGACGTCCCCACAGGCCGGCACAGTGAGGTTCAACTGCACCGCCACGGGAAACCCCAAACCCATCGTCAAGTGGTACAAGAACGGGGTTCCGCTGGTGACGTCCTCGGGAGCGGTGAGTCAGTTATCCAGTTTTTGATATGACACGATGAATCACACACGAAATATTTATGGTTGACGTCTGTGTTTTTTTTTATAAAATTTAATGGCCTGGTAACGAGACCTTCGTGCCAAATTGAAGTCTGTGACTGAATTGAGAATAGATTGTATATGATTTTTATAGCTGCTCTACACGATGGATTTAAATATTTATGGTTGAATTTCGACCACAGGGCAACCTCTAGTCAGAGCAGACGCGTCCCCTGATGAAAAGCAACTGTCGTCGCCCATGGACACTTGTAACCCCGAAAGGAATAGGCTAGGGAAAAGGGAACGGAAAAAGGAATAACGTGTAGGGCGTTAGGCCTCCGGTAAGCTGTACAAACATAGCGCAGCGCTGTTACACACCAGTTTTGTCTAGATTCATGAATTGTCATTCGTCTATGATAGCAGTTCCTTTTCCTCGCGCTCCTCCGTCAAAATTAAATAAAGTCATCCTAAATTAGCCACAAATTTACTGTTCTATACTATCATGGGTTTGATTTCTAATCATATTATATTTTCAGACCGTAATGTTTCAATTTGTTGCTGAAGTTGAAGTCATATGCTCATGGCTTTAATTATTTTTTTTGCTTTCAAAGAAATTATATATGACTAATTGGTGCTCGCAACTTTGTTGCGCAAAAATGGGTATATCACGCGGGAACTGTACATTTTCCCGAGATAAAAGTATCCTATATGTTGCTCAGGCCTAATAGCTATTAAACAAAAAAAGATTTACTCAAATCCGTCCAGTAGTTCCCGAGATAAGCGCGTACAAACAGACAACTTTTTTTGTCGATATGTGTGCTATTACTGTTCGTTAGCAGTAAGCACCCCAGCATTGATAATTTTGTAAAAATATTAAACTACAATTTTACTGTTTTATTATATGTATAGACTAGAATACAAAAAATATTGGGTGATAGTGTTTATTGTTATTTAGTTATTGAAATGAACATTATATTTCCAGATTAACATTCGCAACTCCAGTAACCAGGACCGCTTAGAGCTTGTGGTGTCGAGCCTCAGTGCCAACAGCGAAGGTAAGCTTATCAAAGTATTCATCTTCATAGCTCCTTATGTGGTCAAAACTCGTTATATTGGGCAATAAGTATTAACTTGTACATATAGATTGATTTAATCGTTACAATCAAGCTGAGCAGTATTTAAAAAAGATGTTGAAAAAACGGGACAATTTCTAAAGTTTCACGTGGACGTATAGTCGCGGGCAACACCTAGTAATCTATAATTTTAAATTAGTTAATGCAATATGCACGCTTATCCACGATGATCTAGACCAAGCTCATTATATAAGTAAGAGAAACATGGAGACTGCACATTCTTCCTTTTATCAAGTTCCATCTAAATTGCTTGAGCCGTTTATATGAGACGAAGAAAAACTATCACGCAAACAAACACGTTTGCTTAAATAATATTAAGGATTGATTCTCATTACTTCGTCGGTTAGATAAATTGAGGATTGCCTATCTGGCACTTGTCAGGAAATAGTGAAACAGGACCTAAGTACGAATTGTATTCTAGGCGTGTACCAGTGCATCGCGTCTAACGCGGGTGGTTTCGTCTCTGGCTGGGCGCACCTCAACGTGACGTTCTCACCGGTGCTGGCGCCGGTGGGCGTGTCCTGCGCGCCGCTCTCCGCCAATAGCGTGCAAGTACGCTGGCGTTCCGCTTCCGATACGCCAGGCGATCTTGCCTACACCGTGTCGGTAAAACTCAAAGGTAAGTTAATTAGAGTTTAGTAATAATTAGTGCGCCTCAACGTGACGGTCTCGCCGGTGCTCGCGCCTGTGGGCGTGTCTCCGCCTCCGACACCACCGGGGATCTCGCATACACACACGGTGTATGCGAGATCCTCGTTGTTATTATTGCACCTCAAAGTGACGTCAGAGGAGAACCAAGTAGGTCCACGTGCGGCTTGCAAGTCTGCGCCTTAATATTTATGCAGTATGTGTTGTCATACGTA
This sequence comes from Cyclargus thomasi, assembly GCA_026546445.1. Classification (NCBI taxonomy): domain Eukaryota; kingdom Metazoa; phylum Arthropoda; class Insecta; order Lepidoptera; family Lycaenidae; genus Cyclargus; species Cyclargus thomasi. The sequence goes on along the minus strand of JAOTAV010003436.1, from coordinate 29,797 downwards.
CATACAGACTTTGACTAATCCACTAATAAAACGAGCGGCAGCGCGTATATACTAATATGAGGCTTATAAAATAAAGAAAAAAAACACAAATCAGAAAGTTTTCTGCTCTCAAATTCTGATACAACTTAGATTTCGTCATCAATGTCTTCAGATATATTTTTTTGTGATTAGAGATTCGGTACGCTAACGAGCGATCATTTTCAGAGAAACTTGACACCGACGACATCTTGCCGCCAACTAACCTCACCTTCTACAACGAGATCAGGCTGACCAGACCGCTTACTCCGTACCAGTTCCAAGTTAGTATCGATGTTCAATAGTATATGATGAGTGTTCAATAAAGTTATTGATGGTAAGCTTAAAACCATTTTTCGATAGCAATTCTTCAGCACAACCGGTTAAATAACCAGGACTAAAAGAAGGCTTACCCGGTTTCAATCCAGTGCCCGAATTACCGAATCCAGCGCTGGTAACTACTGGAATTCAAGCGTGAATGCACACAGTACTCATTCACAATGTTCCAGTTGCATCTAATCTATATAACCAGAATTGGATCATGAAATAATATCATTGTACTGAAATAAATTAAATTGGACGTAAAAAGAAAAATATATGTTAACGTTGACATGTGAAAGTGCTTAGCTTTTAGCTAGGGCAACGGTAATTGCTGTGTTTGTGGCTAGTGTATTCATGAATAACCTCATTTTACTTATATTTTCAGGTGCGAACTTACCGTAAGAGTGGCGCCAGCAACTTCTCACATACCGTAGTCTGCCAAGGGCAAGGAGGTATAATATTAATGTATTTGGTTTCTATAACAAAGCTTCCAAGTTTTGAAAGATCATCTTCATATTATAATACGAAATTTTGACCTGATGAACAGCTACTACTGTCGACATGGGCATACTCAACGTAAAAAAAGTTGTAGCTTTGCTGGCCTTTTTAAAGGGGATGAGCAAAATTGTGTGAATAGGGAAAGGTAATTGGAAACCTCGTTTCATAGTTTATATTTTTTACCAGTCCCCTTCAACATGAGCGTGGCCGGTGAGGGCCTGGTGCTGGTCTCCTGGAAGACCTTCGCTGAGCAGAACCCTGGCGTGGTGCAGTGGAGGGTGGAATACAAGACGCAGAGTGGTGATGACGTGACCACCGTCGTGCCGCCTGCCGGCGCATACAATTATACTTTAAGAGGTAAACATTGTTTTTAACTATAGTGTATTCGGTCACTGTAGGCGGCAGCGGTCATTAACCCTCAATGGGGGTTTGTATAGGATTGACAAGTTTTTTGACAGAGGGTTACATGCTGGTACTGCCAGATTGGACTAAAGGGCTTATAATTGACTCAAAAGACGTTGTTCTGCCTAAGGACAGTAAGTCTGTCGCAACCAGAGTTGGTAATTGGCGGTTAACAGGTAAACAGGTTAATACTTATATAATTCCTATTATATTGACATTCCTACCTTTTAATTTAGATAAAACTGCTTACATTGTGCTGATTAAATTTGAAATCGGTTTATTAGTTTATCGCGGACAAACGATGCTTATATAGCTTTTTGTGAGATCATTCCAAATTTGGAGTCCACTACTGCTTATCACCTCTTATTTAGTCGTTGAAATTTTTATACATCATAAAATAAAGCCAATGTATGGAAATTAGATTTTCGACAACTTTATTGGATTCCAGTGTCACCAAGTGAGCCGCTATTGGTGCGAGTGCTGGGGTCTCGGACGGCGGAGTGGTTGCCGCAGAATCTGACCCTCGTGCCCTGGGTATCCACCACCAGGGCTGGGGAGGACTACGGGTGAGGTTATGGTCTCCAAGGCTACTGTTTTATACTAGTTGTAATGTAAGGTATAAAATGAATCTTCTTATTTGCAATTTGATCAAAAAAGATCGAATCTCCTTTAATCTAACACCACTAATTGAGATTTCAGCAGAATCGCAATTTTAGGAGAAAATAAGAACAAAAAAGTGACTAGAGAAATGCTTTCTTCTTCTATTTTCTATTTTCTTAATTGGGGAATAAAGGGAGTATGGTGACAAAACCATAAGCTACAAAGCTTCGCTTATCTCAACTGAGTAACTCGACGAAACAACCCTGACTCTCTCGCCGATTTTCTATTGAGGCCGTGGTATTTTTCCAGCTGAGCCATTTATCTCAAAGCATGGCTTTCCCACGGCGAGGCGGGTAATTACACATATACGGTTAAACCTAAAACGGCTATAACCTTCGCAACTCTTCCTCTAATGTATCCGACTATAAAAGCAATTGACATTAATTACTTGTTACAGTGAGCTAGACGCGTACGTGGACGAAGTGGCCGTGACGTCAGTCCGCGAGCGGTCCGTCTCGTTGCGGTGGCGGTGCGTCGGCTGTCCGCTGCGACACAAGGTTCACGTGTGCGCCATCTCGCAGCAGCACCCCGAAGTTTGCCGCTACACGTTAGTAATAATTACAACAAAAACCATACTTCAAATAATACTTTCTTATCTTGGGACAAACTGTGAAATATGAATATATTTGATAGAGTAACAAAAAAACTATCATCGAAATCAGTTAACAAATGGCAAAGTTATTCAGGACCTTACATATTATTATGTATGGTCTTATCGAGTAACCTTTTTTAAGTCTTTTCAAAAGGGTTATGGATTGAGTCTTCATGGGTAAAATGGGTAAGCACTAAGCACTGCCCAAACGATTGCAGAAGAGCAATTTTTATACGTTTTCGGTTTTAATTTTATATTCAGTTCTGCATATTGTAACATTGTAACACATAAAGTGTTTTTTTTTATAAGATAAAGGGGCAATTGAGCAAACAGGTTAACCTTATGGAAAGCACCGTCGCCATTAGGCAGTCGCAACATTAGAAGAGTATATAAAAACGGATAGCAACGGGTTGGGGGACTCAGACCCCCAGGGCGCCCCCCTTATATACGCCTATGGTCTAACCTCACGTTTTATAAATGTTATGTCCCTTGCAGCACTAAAACGAACGTTACCCTGGACGAGCTTTACCCTCAGACGATGTACGAGCTGCGACTACAGGTGGTAGCTGGACGCGCCGCGGGGAAGGTTGGCACTGTCTACAATATCGTCACGCGCTCCGACGGTGAGTCTGAAGCGACTTTTATATTACCTTTTTTCGTTGGAGAAGTGCTTTTATATTTTCCCGACAGTCACTTTTTGACGTGACAACGTCTTATAATTCGATAGAGCTGGCTGCACGCACGAAAAAACATGACTCATGCGGCGGTACCTCGCTCTGAGGCGTTCCGTTTAAGGCTTGGAGTGCAAGCGAGAGCGCGGAATATACAAATCTATTAAACAAATGAAATTGAAGTTTTCTTTTGAAAAATGCTACCATTCCATTAGTATTTTCTTAAGACGTTGTCACGCTCAACTATCGTCTGTAAACCGACTTTACAGACAACCGATTTTTTTACTCAGTTACTATCAACAGTCACACTCAACCGCGACCTTACCAACCCTTATATTTACTTTTTAGTAAACCTGAAATAAATGTTGTACGAAATTATTGTTGTACTGCAAAATGAATGACGTGTATGGTAATATATACTTGTCTATGATGCCGAAATTGAAGGGCTACAGCATTTAATAGGCTAGCCGACATTTATTATTATCATTATTGGAGTTTATAAAACACGTCCCAAAAATAGAAATATTAGTGAAAGAATAACGCCGATAGCTTAAATTGTCTCGAAGATATGACCTTCCAAAAACGCTCCATACAAAACGATACCTAGTTATGACGTCACGAGTTTGTACGCACCGCAGGACTACTCTGTTCGATAACTATGTTAAATATTGCTTTTATGACAGTTAATTCATAACAAAAAAATTTGTTAATTGTCTAATTTATCGAATGGTATATAAATATTTAAAAATTGTAGTATAAAAAAATTTACTTGCCTGCCCGACTTTAAAGGCTTATTACAAAAAACATATAGAAGTTATTAGCTGAAATTTGGGATATATTTATTTTTTTACTATTATATCTTAATTTTATTTAAAAAGTTTTGACCTTGTCGACAGCCCTATTAATGTCTACCGAACTCATGCATGGAAAAGTATTGTCGATGGTAGGATAATACCTAAGGTCTTCTACTTTATTCGCACAAGACAACGATTTTAGGCACAGGCTTTTTAACTGTTAAAATATCAACCAATTTTAATTTTCAGCTCAAATCAAAGACCTATCATACAAGTTCGTGAACGAGAGCGCGCTGGTGGTGTCGTGGAGCGGCGCGGGCGCCTACACCGTGCACTACAGCTCACAGCTGCTGCTACCCATCAACACCTGGTCCGCTATCAAAGTCGTCGGGAACTCTGTGGTGGTAAGCATTTAGCCCTTGATCGCGACATCGCTTGCGTGAAGATTCTTTGGGAACATTATGAGTTTTCATCTCAGAAAGTTTGTTTGTCTTGTGTGATAATCGTATTTTTACTCACCAAAGATAAAAGACCTTGAAATCTATCTCTCAAAGGAATCACAGAAGCCTTAAAATGTCTTAAATTTTACAGATAACCGGAATAGATCCGCTGAACAAGACATACGTGATGGTGATAGGCTACGACCCGCCGGCGCAGAGCCCGGTCATCACCGTGCCTGCGCAGGCGTCGATTACTACACCTGGTAAGGAAACGCTTGATTTTGTATATGATGATACTTGTATTTGCCCGCAATTATACATGGGAATGATTGCGTTACTCAACGGGATCAATTAATTAACCTAAATATTTACCTCCTTATCTAAGTAAATCCGGCCAATAGTTTTAGCATAGTTCACGCACATATTATAATTAATATGTATACAGTATACACGCAACTTACTTATATATTTTGTGACTTATAATCGATCTTTCCAGCAGATTCTGAGGAGAAGACAATCGTGGCGGCCGCAAAAGACGAGATTCAGTACGACTTTGTGGGAGAGGACGTGGTGATCAGATGGGGAAGCGGCAGCCGCCTGGTGCGGTACTCGCAGAACATCACCAAACCCATCGAGGACTGGGACAAGGCTGACTCCAGCGATGGGTTCATACAGGTGGGTCATCTGATACATAAGTTACATGAGTTTCGGGGGTGTGTAGTGGTTGGTGGGCTAATTGTATATGAATTAGAAAAACACAAGCCCCGTATTAGACGTAAGGCACCGTTTTATCCAGCTGCACCGCATTGGTTTGCGTCTGCTGAAGACTTTTGGGATCTCACTGGGTGCAGCTAAGATTACGGCTTTAAGCCAGCTTTTAGTCATTCCAGAAATATACATAATTTGATGTTTAAATTGCAATGAGGAACCATTTAGCAACCGGCAGTATGGTTTTCTGTTTTTGGCCATTTAACTTGTTTTATTATGATTATAATTTATTCAGATATCGATTTTCGAATTGATGTATTTATAATATAGTTTCAGATGTCCGGTTTCAACCCGAGCTTGCCGCTGTACGTGCAAGTGATCGGTCGTGCGGACCAGCTGAGCGGGTCGTCAGCGCCGGTGCTCACAATACCACCCAGACCGACGACAACTAACAACTTTTACCTCAGTATGTTTGTCAAAGTTACAATTTTACATGCCATAAAATTAATGCGTCAGGTTGTCCGCGGAGGACTCCAAAGCTAGTGAATCGCACGCAGCGTTTAAATTAAATGTTAAAACCTTAAAATTTCAAGTAACAGTTCTAATCAGCGAAATCTATAATATCTTTGTTATGCACTGGGATGTATTTACCTAGGGAGTAGGGGTAAAGGGCTATAGCTCGGGGTGCCCGGGGCGGCCAGCGAGCTATAGGGAAATGGAGCTCTAGGATGGGCAAACCTACAGGAGACTAGCTAGCCCATGGGGCGTGCAATCTTAATAAAATACGCTGCTATAAAATATGTTTGCCTTTGCTTTACAGATCTGATTTTGGGATGCTCGTTAGGAGCGCTCTGCGTGCTGGTTATCCTAAGTGCGTACATCTGGCGTCGAAGAAGGAGGCTATCGAAATCAGCCAGGTATTATTTTTATGGCTCAGTAGTATCAAAATGAACTGAACCAGTACGCCGATGAAGCAATTTTTTTTATATATTCAGGTGACAAGCAAGCTGAGCTGACGTGTTACCTGATGGAAAGCAACTGCCATCGTCTATGGACACTCGTGACACCCGAACTCTGAGGAATCGCTAGTGCGTTTCCAGCCTTTTTATGAGGGAATAGGGATAGGGGATTAGGGAGTTGGGCCACCGGTAAACTCACTCACTGAACGAAACACAGCAAAACGCCGTTTCACGCCAGTTTTTTTGAGTTTGATGAAGTGTGACTGAAGCCTTTCCGAGGATGAAGTTGGTTGTTTTGTCTTTTGAGGTGGTAATATGATGCAAACTCTACAATGTTGTGTAGAGTATACATAATCGGCGATGTTCGTAGGGCGAGTGATCGTTGATAATCGACTCGATCACAGAAAGTTGATTGGCGAAAGGAGAGTCAAGTATGCGTTCTACACGATTGTGCTCGCGTGTCATCGCTTATGATCGCCGATTTGAAAGAACAGTAATGAAACTCTAGCCACAAGAGCAAACAGTTTTTATTAAATATAAAATTTCAGGTCTCGTCGTAGTCACGTCGCAGCATCAAGCCCAGAGGAAGAGGGCTCAGAGATGAAGGTAGGTAGTTTGATTCACCTCAGTAAAAGCTATGTTCAGTTCTTAGTGGTTGCTTAAATGTTGCTGCTACCGAAATTTGCTTTCATATTATTAATATTATGAATCAACACAAACTGCTGAACCAATTTTGCAAAAAATTCGGTCCGGAGATACTTGGGAAAGGGCATAGAATACTTTTTGTAACGGAGTTGCAGGCATAATCTAATTGCTTATGAAAAAAAGTAAAACTGTGTAATGACGTATTAGTGTATTGAGGAGCGAGGGTAATAAATGTTCAGATGTTATGACAGACGGTTGGCGCGCGCCTGTGCAACGGCGCGGGGGAGCCCCTGCTCAACGGTCACGTCCACATCACTGAGAACCCCGCCGTGAGTATATTTTTTAATGAAATTAGGGAGTTACCCGAAGAAAAGCAACTGCCTCTGCCCGTGGACAAGCCAGTTGCTAGTCCAAGTGCGTTGTCGACCTTTTTACTGAAGGAATAGGCTACGGGAATAGGGGTAGAGAGTGGGCCTCCAGAAGGTATTCGTTTGAGCTAGAGTCAAATTTCTTCAAATATCCTGATTTGTATTTAATTGTGAGTTTATAAAAATAGAGATGATTAAAAAATCACATTGGTATTTTCCCGCATGCAATAGAAGTTTAAATAATTTTTTCGTGCATATGGCAATATTAGAATTATGTCACTGTTTCTTTATTATTTATTCTTCGGTCATTCGTTCAATAAGCGCCGCAGGAACTCTCATGTGGCTCTAACAAAATAGTTGCAGGTCATATAGACCCGGAAAGACACTTATCTGATGATAGAATCGATCTGTAGACTGCATAAGTTATGCCTATTTGGCTGCGAAGCGACTGTTATAAGATTGCTGTACACGCTCTAGAGCTTTTTGAATCAAGTTGGTTCTAAAGCTCATAAGCAACTAATTTGTGAAAGTTGGGGCACATCGTTAGCGACTTGTTAATTTGTATTTTCAGTCCAAAACCCCGAACGGAAGAATGAAGAGAGGTCGTCGGCTGGACAGCCAGTTCGATGCGTTCGACGTGTCACGACACGACGCCGACACGACGCAGGAGACGACGCTCGGCGATTCCGCGCTCGACCTCACGCGGCCCGGGCCCAAGCTGCCCGACGACAACATGAACGTCGAGGGGGGCTTTCGCGACAGCAGCCAGCAACCCACCCTGCAGCCCAACGGTTGAGCCCACCCCGACGCGTAGAACTACAGGGGGGTTAGGCGGCCCCCGACGGTAGGACGAATCACAACGGTAGCCGCGAGGCGAGGATAGCTCGGCGCGTTTTGTTCCTAGTAGACTTTATTTCGAACGACGTAAGGCTGATTTTTAAACAATAGTACGGGTAAATTTAGTTCCACGGTCGCTCGGGCCGTGCGAAGTTATTCTCGCCCGAGGCTTCCCCGGTCCCTACTTGTACATACACGCTCCGGCGCGGCCCGGACCCGGACAATAAGCGCACCCGCCACCCGCACCCAAGGCGACGTACTATCACACCAAATCGTATCCAAACAGCCCTATTACCTGAACCTGTATATAATATTTATTGACGGAAATCTATTTATTTATTCACATTTTGTTTTGTTCGTGGTCTTCGTAGTCTAGGATTCGGTGGAAATTATTATTTTACTCGTACTACGTAGATTGTAGCTATCGAGTCGTTTGAGAGCATGACAATGTGTTGCAACATTTTCCTGGTTTATTTTCCATCACATAAAAAGTTTCCACTTTCCAAGTAAACCACGTTAACGACAATTCAGTATATCGATCGTAGACTACTGGACGAGCCTTAGACGCTAGTTACCCTCTGACTTACATTCCGACCTGCGTACGCGCACGTTGCGTGCATGCAACGGGTACGCCTTTTTTACGCACACTTTTATATACCTGTTATAGTTTAAGTAGCGGATGCGCCACATTTTTTACAATATAGTAGATAGATTTAAAAAAAGACGTTAAAAATACAAAAAAAATATATATTAAAATAAATTAATACAACGAACTACTATTAATTCTCAATAGTATGTTGTCTTTTTTTAAGACTATTGTTACGATTGCAAAACTTTTGTTCTCCCCTGTTACAGACGTGCTAGCAAAATCAGTCTGGTTATATTTTGCCACAAAACTACCACAAATTATTAAAATAAGTATAACGTCTTTCAGTGCAGAACTCTTTAAAAAAAGAAAAATTAATTCTGCAACTTTCATTCCAACATTTTATATAATATCTGAAAAAACCATAAACCGCGTCTGTAACTTAATAAACAAACTTAGTTCGTTGTTCACTATTCCATATCACAATTTGAAACTACCTCATTTTCTTCGTAAGATGCGTTTAGATGTTAAATGTTGCATTAGTTCGCCCGTTCACGGTTAGCACTCTATTTATTATAGTTTTAGTGTTTTTTTTCTCTGTGTAGGTTTTTACTGATTCTTAGTTGATTTTTTTTATTTATTTAACACTACGCCTCTTGTTCCGATTCATTATGAAGCACCTAGGTACAATTACTCGTAACAATAAGTATTTTGTGCGTTTTTATTATACTCACTGGTTGATTTTCATTTATCAGTTTAGTAGCAGTTATACATATTTTATTCCTTCCTATTTTATTCTCTTGTTTATCGCTTGCAGTTTATTTTTCCCAGTGACATTATGTTCATATTTACTGCCATAATTAGTACTCAATAACTTAAAGTTTGATTTGTAATGTACAGAGATAGGTTTTACTGTTATAAGTTTTTGTTTAAAAATCTACTAAGTGAGTACTTTAATAGCGCACATTAGATGTAAATATACCCTAACTATAATGTAAAACTCAGTTATAAAGATACTATTAAATCGCCGACTATGTACCTGAAATTTCAATTACACTAAGATAGCTTAGGACTAGAGTTAGGTCATAAATCTAGAATTTTATCTTCGACGCTAGGTTTTTGTCACAGGGTCTTAAGCTTTGACATACGGGGTGTTCGGAGGTTGCTCGGCTGTTGTCCGCGTATAGCGCGACCTCGTTGAGGAGGCACCCGGTGTCGCGAGGAATTGTCATTAATGGTACCACTTTATTGGGTTACTTTTCCGATTGTAGTTTAACGTTGGACCAATCAGCTTTTACAAACTACCATGTGACTGCGGCGACTCTCGTTTTGAGACATCTTCTTTATGCCCTGTATTTTTTGTATCTTCTGAGCCTCGAGAAAAAAGAACATCGTACGACAAAGTTGTTTTACTACGTTTTTATAAATTTGTACTGTATTTGTATAAAGATTGAAGATGCTGAATACAGAGTTGCCGAGCTAAAGTAAACATGTAAATATTGTTATATAAGATGTGCTTTCACTAATATATACAGTAATATGTTCACTCGCGGTTGTGTTCGTACCGATTTTGGTATTTTATTGTATTATTTCATAACGGACAAACTCGCCATTGACTTAAATTATGACAGCTAATAACCGCGTTGAATCGAACTAACTTCAAAACGAACCTTAAGTCTGTAACTTCAGTTCTATTTTATCTGTACAGTGTGAAGTTGAAGAGAACGAGTGCAATGATGTTTTATAACGTCATAGTTTTAGGTAAAACTTCTCCCACCGAAGTGGCGGGTTTGTCCGGTGCGAAACACGCGAATCTCGTTCTATATAATATGTTAAGCCAAAATACTAAGTTATAGCAATATCCTATACCTGAATAATGTACAATTTTTATTAATATAAACACACCATATATGGTACAGACAACAAATACCAATGTTACAATCTACAGATTGAAGAGTTGAAGTTTTTCAAACGTTTTATTCACAATCATATGAAAAATATTTAAATGCTACACGATTACTGCGTTGTTTACGAGAGGTTAATCCTGATAGTTTATAGTTGTTGATGCAATCCACAAAATTACTCTAGATGTCATATTATAATAGCGATCGAGCGAAACAAAAATAATAATAGAATAGTACAATTCGTGGTCTTATCCGTAAGAGATCTTCAAATATAGTACAAAATAGTAATGGGCAGAAATTATATAGTGATCCTATAAATTGGTGTAAGTTATATTGGTGACGAAATATTATATTTGCTGTCTGTACCCGACTCTATGTGTTGGTCTAATATAACACTAAAAGTAGTATAACACTCGCTCTCTCAACTCCATAAGTTTTACTTGTTACCCCTTGTACAACTAGACCAGGACATAGATGTTAAATTAGAAATAGATTCACGTATACTTATTGATATTATTTTATACCACGTTATACACATGGCTTGTCCGTCCTTGGAGTGAAATGGTTCGATCGAAAGCCTGATATGTGCCTCTATATTGTTTCAAATTTCTGCTTAACTTGTATACTTACACTAGGCACGGAGTCGCAAGAATGGCACTGATATTACTAAGCCTGATTAATGTTTTTCTCAAATTACAAATGTTTTTGGTAGCAGTACGAGCTTATTAAAGTATCTATTTGCTATTTCTGATTTGCAGCATTTATTAACATCCCATCGTTGCACAAGTATCCCTTACACAGCTATTGTAAGTCTCTTATACAGGTTATTGGAATTAAAATTATTTGATTCCAGTAAAATTAGATTTTACTACCATATTCTATAAATACAACGTGAAAGTTGATCGTTTTTTTTTGTATTTAAAGGAATCAGTGCCATCTCGCGGCATAAAGCGTTTTCATTCCGTATGTATTATACAACAATAACACATTCCATAATGCTGCAATAGTTCTCCGCCAGATTTTGTTTCTAGTTTAATCTATTTATAATACGTTATCATAGTATCGAAGGTCGGTGCGTCCATAAAATATTTTTTGTTTTGTACCGCTTTATTTTAACAAGTTTATTTAAACGTTTTAAGCTAAATTGAATATGGATGTACTACTTCTATGAACCGTTGTGTATATACAAACTGATATTTATATTAAGTTTAATTTTCCACTATAAATATTGTGTTGGTTTTCTTTTTATTTAAATACGAATGTTGGATTGTTTGTCAGTTTATTGTACGTTTATTAAAAACAGGAAGCAATATGAACTTTGTGAATAGTTATATTATGAAATCTGTTTTAAAGCTGAAATTATACCTGTTGTTGACATTACGGTCGAGAAATTCGGGTTGAGTTTGTACCCAATGATGCCTCGCGTTTGTACCTCGAGGCGCTTAGCTATAAATAGTTCAAAAGTTAAAACACCTACAGATTATTACACTCAAAAATCAATATACAATTGTTGAATTTCGATTTTTATAATGCAAAATAATTGTTTAGTCTAGAATAACACGTCTATGGTATTCGTTGTTCCAAAACAATGCCTTAAGATTTTGGAATATTTTTTTTGGACCTTTAAAAGTAACGAACGGTGATATTGCCTGTACTTATTGTAGTGAGCGTCCATGTTTACCAGCCGTTCAGGGCCCTTGTATTTATCTCTTTCTCGCATGTGAAGAAGGAGTGAGAGGTATAGATTTTGTTTGCAGTTTTGCTTGTATATTTTATTGGCTTAATTTCGGTATGTCGATTAGGCGCCGGCGCGGGCTCTGAGCTGCCCCTAGTGTAAAATTATAGCATAAAATCATCACATACATACAGAAATTCATATGTAAAATTAAAAATATGTTAACTTAGGATATTATTATAGTCGTGTTAAACTATTAACGGTTTATCTGTTTTAATTATTCTCAGCGAAGGAGTCGCGCCGGTGTAGAGAAAAGGAGATATGATGTAAATATAGTACATAACATAAGTGGGTAATGAAAACCCCAGACGCTTGTACGTTTGGAATATTTCGATCTTACTAAATTTTTTTTAATATTTTTTAAATTCTATTTTACCACCAGAGTTTACTTTTACTTCGACAAGTGTCCTCGAAGTATTCCAATCATAAAATTAAGTTTTTTTTTTAACGGGGACAGGAATATTTTTGGGAAAATTTTCGATTTGAAAATATTCTCGTCCCCATTATTAGGTTAGTTGGTAAAAATTGAATCTACCTCAACCAAATTATCCATTAATTTTATTCGTAAGTGTTCTCTTGTCTTACTAGCCCGCTTACGTAAGTTTGCAGTGAGTCATGAGTGCTGACGTGAAATAAATTAACGTCCATCCTGCTAACAACCGCTTATGGGTCTTCTACTCTGTCGGGAACAACATCTCAATCAGTCGACAAAGCCGTCGGATCGACCAACTTCCACACGATCCATTTTCACATCAACCAGACGAAGGTTTCCTCAGTTGGATGTTTGATGTCGACCGTCTAAAAGGCTCTATAATCTCGCCACTGATGTTCCACTGCAAGCTTACTGTGATCGATAAAACCGTAGTGTTTTGATAACGCGTTAGTGAGGCCACGTTTTGGTAACTATTGTTATCACTATTGAATGGTTCGTTAAGTATTGACAAGATTGAAATTAAAATGGTAATGAAATAACCGGGTGTTTAATTTACCTTGAATATTCCTTGATCTGATCACTTTTAGTGGTGCAGTCTTTGCAGGGGCCTTTACAGTTTTAGGCTCTATAAGAGGCCATAAGGCCCCCATACAGGCACTTTATTATCGGTAGATAATATCGCATGCCTTATTGCGATATTTATTTTCAGCACATTTTGTATTAGGATAGTTTTAGTACTACAGACTGCTACGATGAAAACGCCGCAATGAAAGTGGAACATCTGTAGCTCTACCATCAGTTTAAAGCAATAGTTTTTTTGATACTCGATAGTGACTACGTTAATTTGTACTATGGCAAAATTTTACAGCGCCTCTAGCGATTACTTGCGGAACTAAAATTGCTATATTAAAATTACTACTTATACTATACTTAAATTTACCTAGTCGCTATCGAGTATCGACAAATACTATTATTTTAAACTCATGGTAGAACTACCGTTCTACTTAAGCCTCAGGTAAAACGCATGCGATATTATTTACCGAAAAAAACTGAGAGGACTTCAAAACTCAAACGTTAATATAAATTTGATTTTGCGGCAGTTAGAAACCCCACATGATGAATAAATACTAAAAAGTGCAAATAATAATACTTTATTTCCTCAACTGCACAGTCAGCGTCTGTCGACATAGTTTGGTCACAGTGCTGTCATCTTTTCGCCGTATTTTCGCCGCCAAGCGTCCCAAGCTAAATCTTGACTTGGTCCGGTCTTTGCGCTGACCTAAAATAATATAGATACTTTTTAATGTTAGATTAAGAAAGTTCAAACCAATATGCTATTAAATGATGAGAGAATTTGGTAGACACCATTGTTTTCTTAAGTAAAACACTGGATAGTAAATTACAGCGAGGTGCGCATATTGCTAATCTTGCAGGTAGGCTTAGTTCTGCAGCATATGCAGTCAGAAAGATTAAAAAAAAATTTTGACGAAGAGACGACACGATTATTTTAGTTTTTAATACAATATTCGTGCTGCAGAAGCGAGCTATACGTTCAATTTACAAAATGAAACCTTTTAAATTTTTGAGAGATACATTTAAAGAAATTGGTATTCTTGCTGTTGCTTCTAAATACATTTTGGATAATGTACTGTATGTTAGAAAAAATCTTAAAAATGTTTTTAGTTAAGAAAAAAGAGAAACTATGAATTCGAAATTCACATTATAAACAAAAATATATATATACAATTTAGGCAATATAATTTTAGGTAATATGTTTAAGAAAGAGCGCGTAATGTCAATGAGAATACCTTCAGCAACTCTCTGCCAGGTGTCTCTCTCTACATTGACCATGCCGGTGGATAAGCTCCGGCCTAGGTTGGACGCGGTGCGGCAGAGGCGGACCTGCTGTCTGGCCGCGCCCTCAGTGACGTCACTGTCACAGCTCACGCGACTCGACCTAGGAATAATAAATAATACGTTATTGTGATAAAAAGACGTCTTGGGACCTAAAAGGTTACCTAGCAATATTGTTAAAAGCAATTCTTTTTGTCATTTTTGTTGCAAATAAGTACTAATTTTACAATTAATTTAAATTGATTTTGAATTAACTGCTTTATTAAAGCTATTCTATCTTTTAACAAAATGTACTAAAATAATTTGCATTGCATATTGCTATTACCACCTTTCTAGGCCACCTGGTGTATAATACCTCTTATCGGGAAAGGCTTTCGTTATTTACGGATGTATGTCTACATCAGCCGAGGAATGGGGAACTATGGGGTACTAGCCGCTTAAGATTAGTTAGCGCGTGTCATGGAAACCACCATGTTAAATTTGATAACGCATGAAAGCTTTGAAAAATTATATGCAAACTCACCGATCTCCCGGTCTTAAATCACTCGTGGAGCTGGTCCCGTCTCGTCTCATTTGGGACGAGAACAAGAACTTCTCTCTGGCTTCGCGTATTTTCGCTGCTCGTTCCGTAAGCCTCGCAACCAGCTGGTCCGTTTGTAAGGAATTCATATGAGGATCTACCGAGACTGATCTATCGAATGCGACACCGTCCGTTGCGGATCTGGCTAAGGGTGGTAGAACTTCAGACTGCTGCCTCAACATTGTCGGTTGTTCGACAGTTTTCGGTTCTTCTTGGTCCAAGTTTCTGGGTACTATAGTGTCTGTACTCGCCCTAGCTTGCAAGTCTTCTTGTCTAAACGTTTCGCTTTTGTCAGGATGCAACGCGTTGGCGCTGTGCGACTTTAACACGCCATCTATTGCCAGAGTACTCGGCGGTACACTTTTCTCTACAGAATTTCTATCTCGTCTTGACAGCTGGCAAGCACTTGCAGATTTTTGAACTTCTTTTTCTAAGAATGGATTACTTCTGTGGAAGTAATTCAATAGTGAATTATTCGATCACAACACATAAGCTGTGAAGATACATTATTCATTTATACCTAATATTTACACCGACGGGCATATCTGGAGGTCTGCGCCTATCTGATTTTGGTGATCTCCAGGGCGGGGATGCGGCACCGCTACTGGTTCCCGACACAGGACCTACAAAATCAAGCAATAAAACATTCAAAATTTTTATTAGGTAGGCGAAATTATATCTGAAGGCGGCAGAAATGTAAAATTACTATATTACCTTCTTCGTTAATTTTTTTGTTATATCGTTGAATCATTATTCGTATAGAAGGTGAAGTTTCCTTCGGAGAAGGTTTTCTTTGAGATGAAGGAGATGAAGGAAGTGGAGGCCTCGATTTCGACCTTTGCTCGTCCTCTTGAAGATCTCCCGAACCTCTAAGCTTATTTTCAGTGTCTTCTTTTTGAGTTTGTTGAATAGGATTAGGAGTTTCGTTTTTGTGAGGCGTAGGTGAAGGGCTCACATCATCTAAATCCTCCACATTCACTGGAATTACAGCTCTAGGAATAGATTCTCCGCTTCTTACGACGGGAGAGAATATTTTTCTAGTAGTTTTGACTATCACCTCTGGTGACACACCTCTCTGGTCAGGAGTTTTTATTTTTAATACATATACCTGTAATATCGTATTTTAAATTTAATTGCATAAAAAATATTGAAAGTGCTAATGATAAGTGTTTTTGATTAAATTTTTTATTTGCGATATTATGACACCAATGTTATAACGAGATTGGTAGATATGAAATAATTACCTCGCCTTCAGTATCAGAATGTAGAGAAGCGGGTGGAGTTCTTGGTTTTTCTGATGGTTTTCGCGGTCTTTTCTTGCGTCTTGGTATTTCTACTGTAACAGTATCAACTTCTGGCTCAGTATCACTTTCTGACGGCTTAGACTGTTCCCGCTCTAGTCTTGCTCTAGATTTTGATTTCTTTTTACCATTGCCTTTATCTTCTTTTCTGTCTTCATTTAATTCTTTACTGCTTTTTGTTTCTTTTACACTATCTGGCACTAAATTGGCGTTTGAACTTTTACTGGTTGACGGTAAGTCTTGTACCTCATTAGACTTCGTTTCTTTCTCAGTAAATTTTTCAGTATATCGGTGGGTACTGCCTTTCTCTATTTCCTCAATTGCCTTCCTAATAAATTTTGCATCTTCTTCCAAGCTCGGTTGTCTTAGTAATTTTATTCTATGTTCCTTAGTTGATTTTTCCTATACAAAGAATAAGAATAATAGTCAACAAGAACTTTTATGGCTGTTTGTCATAACATTCTTCTGTAGTTAACTTAGAATTAAATAACATACTTATCTACCTGATCATGTATTTTAGTTTTAGTTTCCGTCTTTTTCTTCTGTAATAATTTCTTGCCATCTGTAAAAAAATAATTTGTAATAAAAAATCGAAGAATAGTAAAGAATTTGGACGTCATATACAATTTGGACGTCACAAGATATGTTATATTTACCAGCATTAGGCTGCAGCACAGCAGTGCCAGTTATCGCTGAAGAGGTTTCACATAACAACCGGGCTTCTGCCGGGCCATACGTGTACACCGGCGTCTGTGGCATATGCCGTGGCGACACCGCCATTAGAGGTGCTGCTGTACACACTTCCTCAGCTTCCACCTCTACCAACACAGCAGATCGGGCCGGATCGTCATTATATTCCAACTGTGAGTATTAAATGTACAATCAGAGAAGTTGAAACAGATACAGATCGTGGATCTAAGTAATTTGGTTGGGTTATGCCAACTCAACCGACAGATCACGATTTACATGGAATTGACAAACTCCGATCAAATGACGTAAATCCGTCAAGTGGCAATCTTTAAATTTTCCCTAATATACATTAATACCGAAATTTATTCATATATTTATACTTACCATCAGAAAGAGAATTCATCAGAAGTCAAATGTAGAGAGGGGAGCCATGTTTCCCATTCTAAGCTACTTGCCGACTTACCGACTGATCTCTCTCGTATTCAGAGTCAAAGTCATCAGCGTCATTGACGCTCAGGCTGGAGGCGTGTCGTCTGCCGAGACTGGGAGCTACACTGCCATCCGACTGCGTTCTAGTAAGTGGGGCTGACGGCTGTTTCGCTCTAGCACGAGCTGCCTGGAGCAGAGCGACGGTGGACGCTTCGGGAGCGATGCGCTGGTTCTTCTCCCATTCTTGTAATTTGCGTGTGAAGGATCTTGATATACCTGAAATTAATTTAATGTCTGTACTTAACACTGAAGTTACAATTATCATTTGTAAGTTGTGATATATACTCGTAAATATATATAATAGAAAATATAGGAAAAGAAAACAAGGAAGACCACATAAGAGATGGAGAGATATTTTTAATGAGAGATGTGGACCCATTTGGATGCGTATGGCACGTGACAGGAACTGATTGAAGGATTAAGAAGAAGCCTAGGCCGTAGAGGCGACTACTCCTCCAAAATAATTTATAATTGTAACTATAATCATGCACGTAAAATTGTAGTAGAAGGCTGAAGGCTATATTTATTTCATTTATTTGCATTTTGGGTCTAAGAAACTACAATAGATTCTATTAGGGAAACTCTCTATATGCAAATACCTTTGAACTTCATGATTCCAGTAGAGGTTTGGACAAGCACCTCATCTGGCTTCGTGTCACCTTCCCAGGGAGGAACAGAGTTTGTTTGTTTCATACGGGTCCAATCATCTGCAAAACATTAATGAAGGAGCATAAAACAAAAATGTTAAAATAATTATATTTCTCTGTTTAATAACCCTTCAGGATCAGAACGGTGAAATTTTTATTAGTTACTTGATATTTATGACTGACCCCATTTCTTGAGGAAATCTTCGCTGAGGTCCTGCCGCTTGGGCACCGGCGGAGGCTGCCGACCGCCGCCTTTTATCCGCTGCCATTCTTCCAGCTTTTTCCGGAAGTCTGCTGACAACTGATCTTCAGTTGCTACGGGCCTTGACGCTGGAAGGTAAAAAATATATATCAAAATTCAAAGGTCTCGCAAAAGGTGATGGTCATTGGCAGTATGTAATAATAATCTGCCCAAAGCCAACTTCCATTTAAACCCCGATGATTACGAAATCATCGGGCTACGTGTACGAACACGTAGAGGTTCTACATGACGTGACCAGACAGAACAAAAATGTTTCAGAAAATTTATAAATTCCCAAAACGCCACGACTATTTTTTTTCCATTGAAAGCCTATATAAACTACGCCTAACATGCCCGTCTACTCACAGGAGTACAGTGAGTGTGAGATGGATAGCTTGCCGCTCCTGTCGGAAAACTCCTTGCCGAGTCGCGACTGCAGCGCGGCGTAGTTCCGGGCAATCTCCTCCCGCACCCCGCCCGCCTCACATCCGCTGCTAACGCCTTCCGTCTCTGGAAAAGGAAATTCAACATCTTTCAGCAACAATTTCGTTTACATCTGTGCCTGTTACATAAAAATCTTCTGTCAACATCGACTTGGCAATCAGTGACTTGTCAGTCACATTGAGAGCAACAAAGTTATATAACATTTTCAATGATATCATAAAATTAACTGTAAACTATGAACTCAAATATGTACTTAATTTAATATCTATTTAATCGCATAATGCTGATACAACCCAAAATTTTATGGTCAAGAATAACATTGTGATGGAACCTGACGTGTCTGCTATGAGTGTTACGGGTACGTGCAAGAACATTCGTGAAATAGCGTGAAACGGAAAACTGGCGTGAAATAGCGTTGCGCTGTGATTCATCCAGTGAGTGAGTTTAACGGAGGCTCTACGCAGGCTTACAAAAAATGTACAAACTGCTCTTGTCTATTCTGCTGAAAAACGAGTTCATCAGGCGACCCTGGGCGCCCATGGCACCAGGTAAAATGGGGTGCTGCACGATATGTTATGCAGGGGCCTGGACGACTTTTAACCGACTGCGCCAGGAGGGTTATATTTTTCGAGTGTATATATGTATGTATAATTGTTTGGCACGTTCTACAGTCTACACGACTTAATGGATTTTGGCTTAAGAGGTGTCGTTAGATTCGTATTTACTATGAGAGAGACACTAGATCTATCAAAATACAAAAAACCTGCTAAGTGCGGGTTGGACTAGCGCACGAAGTGTTCCGTACCAGTACAGACCAAAAAATGAACTTTGAAATGAGAAAACGGATTTTTTAAAGTTTTAAATGTATAAAAAGTTAATTTTAATAAAGTTATGAACAAGTTAAAAATAAAGAAGTTATAAACAAGTTCAAAATTTATAAATTAAAGTCATAAAAAAATAAGTTGGTGAGAATCGAACCATAGCCTCTTTGAACTTGAACAAGCACCCTAGACACCGCCACGCCACTAATAATAAATGAGTCAAATTTATCGTTTTTATTATGCATTTTATTATGAAACGAAAACGCAGAAAAAATGTGTTTTATTACAGCCACCTTTAAATATCTAATTTATTTTGTTTTTAGTATTTGTTGTTAAAGCAGCAACAGATATACATATTGTGTGAAAATTTCAACTCTCTAGCTAATGCCGTTCTTTAGATACAGCCTGGAAACAGACAGACGGACAGACAGACAGACGGACAGACATCGAAGTTTTAGTAATAGGGTCCCGTTCTTACCCTTTGGGTACGGAACTCTAAAAAAAGGATGTTTTGCGCCAAACGCGTTCCTTCAGTCAGGTTTTTTGTTTTTGGACACTTGACTTGTTTTGTATGTATTTGAATTAAAGTCAGGGGTGGAATCTTGCCCAGAGAACCGGTGAGGCTAACGCTGGCCCTGGAGTTTATTAATTTATTACATTCATTGACTATTATTTTTAACTGACTTCCAAAAAAGTGGAGGTTTCTCCAATTCAACCGTATATATGTTTTTTTTTTACAGAATCGATTTATTGGCGTGTGGTCAAGACAACTTTATTTGCTGCTTTCGTATATTTTGTTCTGGTATGACTGTTAAGCCTTTTTTTACTTTCTACCATAAACTACTCTAAATTTAAAGCTATTATGTCCCTAAGTGTATAACATAGGACATGTCGCGTTCCAAATATTATATAAGGACAGATAACTGTAATGTGACCTGGTATGTATTTTCAAATTGCAAGTGCTTAAGGCTTTAGATTAAAATTATCTCTTTGTTTCAGTACCACCCTTTAGGCGACCCGTTTGTAGATTGCAAAATCTGTTCTTCTTCGTCACGTCAGGAGTGTTCCACACTGTGTTGTTTGTACTGGATGGGTGTACGGTAAGCTCTAAAACTAAAGGTGTGTTTCCGATCTTTACGGCACGCGACCTAAAACTACTTAAATTTAAAGTGGTTTTAAAACTCGGCTTAAAGTTTAATTTTTTAACAAAATAACATCGTCTAGCAACCGATGCCCTCATCGTTTTGTAGAAGCGTAGAGAAATATAAAACCTGTAGCCTAGTTATGATTTATTTTATTAGTGGACCTTATAGGTAAACTTAATGCCATACGGCATTATCTTCCCGTCAACCTTTGGGGGTTACGGGAGCAAAAATTGTATAGATGCCAATCAAGTTATACGATAGAAGAAATAAAAATAAAACTCCCCAAAACAAACAATTATAACAACGTAAATTAGAGTCTGTTTCACCGCTTACTGTTTCTGTTAGGCTGTCGACAACTGTTTTGACATATTCTCCATACAAAATCTGTCAAACAAAGTTGCATCTGTCAAATAAATAGACTGTCTTTTGACTTAATGTTTTCATTTGAATTTTCGTTCACGTATTTTCATACAATTTTGTATTTCCATCTACTTATTAAAATCCTACATACTTAATCATTTACTTGGATATCCAAACACCAGCCCAATCCGCCGAGTGGTTTTAGGTGAGCCACTTTATTAGTCTTTCAGTAAGTCAGCTAGATAAGACGTGTGTGTCGCAGCTACCAACTCTATATCGTATAGAGTGTAACTACAGTTCTTCTTACTACTCGTAATTTCAAAATCTCTACACACTACGAAAATATCGTTGGTTGGTTGGCGAAGACTGGTCGCGTCCTATGGTGTGTCTTGTTGTCCTTTCTTAATAATTTTAATCTTTCTTTAAATCTTTAACTTATTTTCCTTCATTTTCAGTGCTGTCTGCAATACCATAGAAATAGCAAAAATAGTCCTGAGAAAAACGTTGGATATTTTATATGATTTCAAACTGAGGGTAAGCTTTTTAATACTATTAAGTTTAGTATTTTGTAACTTTTCATAGCTTTTAATAGCAAAAAACGAAATCCCTATGAATTCGACATTCTGTCTATCTGTCCGTATGTATGTCACTGCAACATTTTTGCATGTGCTATATTGTTATTTAAATATTAAATAATGTTCAATTTTAGCATTTGTACATGAATTTCGTTTAAGATAGTTGCTGGCAACATCTAGGATATGGATGATGGAAGACGTTGCCTTATTTTTTTATTTTCAGCTGTACATTCTGCTGGAGACGCTGGACCATGACGACTTCTGTGCTGTGTGCCGCATAAGTGCGTCCGCGGCGGTAAGGAAGTTTATAATACAATTGATTTTCCACCTGTTTCGTAAAAAATAACTTGAAAAATTTCTACGATATACGGTTGCTGTTTTCTTCAATATCATATTCTGTTAATCAATATTGTTATTATAAATGCAATTATGTGTCTGTTTGTCAGCCTGCCTCTTATGTCTACATTGATGCATCTACATATAAATTTAATTGCTTCAGGTGAACACCGAGCAGAGTAGAGCCCCTCAAAAGTGCAAGTGTGGAAGAAACTGCTGCAGAAGAAGAGCGTACATCAAAGATTAATTCTTTGAAGTCAAAAGATGAAATTTTAGATGTAATATTTAAATTCATATAGTGTGTTTAATTATTTTTTTCTTGACATTGTAAATTAAAAAATCTAAAAATTCCTAATTCGTGCATTAATAATATAATTAGTTGAAGTAAAAACTAAAGTTAACATTAAATATTTTAAAGAAAAAAAAGCCTTTCCGCGACGAACAGCGAAAAAAATGATGTGAACTCTCCGATGGCAGTAAAATAATTTGATGGTGTTATTCAATCGTAAACACGGCTATGATTTGATTCGAGAATAGCCGGCGGTTATTTTCGTCAGCTATTTATATTTCTGATATTGAGAAATCGCTTCCATCGCTATGAGTGCGAAGTATTTGAAGAATTTCTATGCTGTATATTGTATTCTTTTGGCAAGTAACTACGCTCATTACTAGTTTATCGCATGTTGCAGCAGTATAGTAAGATCTTTCTAAAAAGATTAGGAACACTCCCTGTGTTACCCCTATTCATTCATTGGTGCGCTTGCATGGAGACACGCTATTGGATCGGTGATCAAGGTGGTCGTAGATATCGCTAGTTCATAGACAAATGTGGGTAAGACGTTATTGACAGCCAGTGTGCGTGCATAGAAGATACACACACATGCCTGGTGCATGAATAGCACTTCACTTTCACCGAACAATCTTCTTCTTTTAAGTTTGTTTAGCCTATAACGCATTATTTGAACTAATAATATTTAGAGGTAAACTGTAAATATTCAATATATTTTTTAATAAATTATAACAATATGGTTTTGTAGTAATTATAATAAATTGTGTTAGCAGTCACAGTAGACTATTATTGTTGTTATTCAAAATTTTATGTATTGCAGTCATAAAGAACAATATTTTATTGTTATAGAGTACATATTTGTTAGATGCCAAAGTCGCGAAAAGGGGTCAGGTGGACGAAATTATAGAGAACGAGATTACATACAAGCTGGCAGACGACCTCATACAGAGTATTGAGAAGAAGTTTAATGTGGACTTAGAAAGGTAAGAAATTTTCTCAAAATCTTGTTCAGCTAATTTTAAAGTTTTATTACTCCCTATGAGTGTTAATTCAGCCGTGCTTGTAAAGAATAATGAAATTGCTGACACGTAAAACCGCTTCTTGAATTTTATTGGTAATATAGCCAATCCACGAACATCACCTGCTTCCGTACGTTAAAGAGAGAAAAAAGAAAAGAATGTATGTATTAGCCAAATAAACAAATGAGTTTTAATTTTTTAATTGGTAGGTCTTTGGATATGGTAATGACAAAAATACACCTGGTGCTGCAAAATGGCACACTGAACACTTTGGATAAGTTCACGGAGCTGAAATCGGCATTCGACGACATGACAATAATGGCACCAGCTAAGGTATCCGGTGATTGTGAATTATGCTAAATTAAGCCGTAAAAGGCAGTAACTAAGACTAAAAGACTATGGAAAATATTATTAAATACGGCGTGGATCATTTCGTTACTTGGGAAATAAAATTTGTCATTACACTGTTGTATGGACGTATACTGACAAATTTTGTGTGGTACAGCTTACAACTCGCAACACAGAACAAATTTTAGGTGCTACAGCCTAATGTAAAACAAATAAGTTCCTTTTTGCTTCACTACATTCGAGTTAGTTTATACATGAAAGTGTTGTGAATAACATTGGTATTTACAACACTGTTACGTAAAATAATAAAATTAACTTTATCGCTTCTCCAAAGCCAGAAACAATAATTCCTGACATTTAGATGCTCGACTACCGTTTGGGTGCATTTTATTTTAATCTCGAAGATTTCTGAGAATATTTTATTATTTAGTTTGAGATATGCGTTCTGAAGAGTCGTAAATGTGAATTGCGAGCGAGGAATAAATGCCAAAAATACATTTTCCTTTTCGATCTCGATCATTTTCAGTATATTCGTTTTTTATGTAAAACGGTTAAGTCATTATTGGAACCTGAAAATCGATCAGTGTATGAATAATGATGATTTTTCATACACTGATTGGATAAAAATTATTAAAAGTGAAGTACAAACACACACAAGTTCTAAGAATAATATTTTTTTAGATCAACACCTGTTTGGAACAAAAAGACAACGAAACTACATCGCTGACAGAGAAGGCTCTGCATCAGATGGTGGTGTGTGGATACGCGCTGATCGGGCAGGACCCAGTACTAGCCATTAACAAGATACACACATTGAGGGACATGATCAGAGAAGAACTTAAATTGGTATGAACATAATGTGAAAGTTAGAACTTCGAAATATAGTTTTAACCGTACTGCGAAAAATAGTAACATTGTAATGTAAGAAAAATTTTAACTAAAAAGATTTATTAAATTTTTATAGAAAAGAATGAGTATTTACCCGATGGTTGCAAAACATAGTTATCCGCATCTTCCACTTATGTCTTCAATTTATTTGTGTTTTAATTTGAAAACAACGGTGAACGCTGCAATAACTATTACGAAGTAATTACCTAAGTGGTGGTAATACTTGACGAAATAACTAGACGTCTAAATCTTCATGCGTGGGCTGAAGTATCGTATAAAAATTTTACGAATCTCAACCTGAAATGACTCTTAAATTCGTCGCGGTTGAGTTGAGAACTCGTTATATGTTTCCCTCGGTTTCCAGATGTTAGGAACTACAAACATAGTGGCTAGGAATAGATAATAAAAGTAAATTTCAGATGAACGCTCAAAAGAAGGGGATTTATGAGTTGTTAAGAGTCTGCGGTCACGAGCACGATTCTCTCAGGAAGGTCGTCAAATGCGTCATCTCGAAGGTTAGTTACAGGCAGACATTAAACTGCTGAGGATAAATCTGAAGTCTTATTTTGCGAATTGACAAGGCCTCACAAATCATGATCAAACGATTTGGTTTGCATTAACCAGGGTATGAACGCCTAATCATCTTTGATTGGGAAAAACCCCTGCTGATTAATGTATTTTAACCCGCAGTGAAAAATTAGTTAAGTTTCAATTGTGTCTGTCCGCTTGTCACATTAACAAAAAACATTCAAGGGGGTTGCCCAATATTTGTCTATTTTGTTTTATTTGCAATACCCTGCAAGTGCTATGAATAAACTTTATCTGGTCGCCACTTGATAGTTCGTCGAAACTCATAGCTGGAAAAGTTTTATATACTCAGGTACCAATTTCATTAAAGGTGCTATTTCCTTTTCAGTTGTGTCGATTATGTCGTTGATTAATATATTAAAAGAATGATAAAATTAACTAAACATTTTTCAGTCACCTGCTTTAAAATCAGTTATGATGTCGGTAACGGGAAAGCTAATCGATGGTATTGTAGAGCTGACCAAGATGCTGGCCCACGGAGCTATGCACGAAGCCTGTCTCATAGAAGTACTGAAGACTGCTGAAGATGAAGCAGCCGAAATACTGGGAGATGTAAAAACGTGTGTTTACAATGATAATTCATTAAGTGTTAATGAGGATAGTGCTCTTAGCGTTAAAAACCTAGAGGAAGGTAATCTAAATACAATAAAAGGAAATGTTAAAAGTGAAAATGAGATTAATCAAAAGAGCAAATCCGATGATAAAAAAATGTGAAATTGATATGAATTCTACTACTCCCACGTGAAAATAATGATTAAATTATTACATATTATACTGTATATTGAGAACTAATTAAATCTGTTTCTGCTTGTTACTTAAACCACGCTAAATATTCTGTACTAGTATATAATAAGATTAAATTTGAATCTATTCCTGAAATCTGGGGCCAAAGAGGTTTACGTCAAACATGATTTATATTGATAGTGTTAATCTAAGATCTATAGATCTTTACAATTTATGCGGTATAAAAAGAGGCCAGGCTTACGAAATAGTTTGCGGAGTTATCGGCCGATTTTGTTTACATTGCACGTTATGTTTGGTTTATCGTAAATATGTTTCGGGAGCGACCGTTAATGGATCTCGGTCGTGGTGCGATTTTCGGAATGTAGAAATTTAGCATCACGTCCCCGTTGTAGCTTTTCTTCTTGCAAAAAGATTGAACCTTAAATCATTACATCAAACAAAATTATAGTTTCTGTTTCAAGAAAGAGAATTTTAAAAATCTGTCACAGATAAAATATTCTCATGAAAGTTAATTCCACGAAGGTATGTTTATAACTAGTTTTTGCCTATGGCTTCGCTCGCATGGAAATCTAAAATATTGAGGGAAAATTACGATTGCGATTGAGCCAAAAATCCTATTATTATATAGGAAAACAAAAATTAGTAGCAAATGTTTTATTGGGTCAGCAAAGCTAGGGACTGGTATTAGTTTATCAGCGATGGAATATTGATTGGTAGGCTAATGGTGTAGTAATTAGCAGTAGATCAGCAGCGGTGAGGTGTTGCAGTCGTGGCAGCGCGCCAGCTGTCAAAAATGATTATATGAGGCCGCCAAGGAGGGCATTCACCTCAAACTAGATGTCAAATATTAGAAAACAAGCAGATAGATGTACTACAGAATCTAGCTAGAGACGAGCAAGTGGTGTTTGAAAGCAGATATTGTATTATATCAGAAATTGATACAGAGCCAGTTGAAGGACTTACTACTTAGGAAAACGGTAGTTTTCATCTAGCGGTTTACCGTAAGGACAACAAGGATTAGGATCTACTTGGTGACTTATTCTAAATTAGAGCATTTAACAGCACAGTCATATTTTGTCATTATTGGTAACTTAAGCCGGGGGTCGCGGTTTCGAGTCCCGCCGACGGAGCAAAAAGCTTTTCAATGTTCCTGGTTCTTGGATGTGTATTAAATATGTTTATAGTATAAAAATATTAAATATATTTCCGTTGTCTGGTACCTGTAACACAAGTCCCTCGGATACTTAGCATAGGGCCAGACTGACGTGGTGTGAAGCGTCCAAGATATTAATATTATTATTAATGTAACTAATGTATACTATTCGTCAAAGAAGAAAAATCCGGATGTTAAAATTTGGTTTCCGGTTGATTAAAATCCGAAAACAGCAGCATAACAAATGCAGTTTTATATATCTTTAGCGTAGGAGGCATGAATTAAAAGGATATATCCGCAGGTAATTTCATACCTTTCATTCAAGTGAGCCACGGACATAGAAAATATTCACAATTTTAGTACCGTTGCCGAAATCTCAAGAGATTTTTTATTAATTTCATCTGCAGGCTATCCGGAACAAAACAATGGGTGACGGTAACATGTTGTATGCACTCATAAACATCCCGTACCTATTTATTCCTTCGTAAGTCGCTTCAAAAACATTCACTCTAACAGAACCATTCAACCATAATTTATGTGCCTTTAAAATTAATTCTTGGCATTAAACAAATCCCCATTCGCCAGCTATTGAGGTTCAACAGAAACAACTGCCAATTTTTACGACAATAGTCTTTTGTAATCTGATTAAATCCAGGTGTTTCATCTAGCGCATTCTTAAAAACCATTAGTGCATTTATTTGGGATGGAATGTCAACATCAGCACCTAAGAGACTACGGGTCTGGAATACGTTAACTGATTGAAAATAAAATTGAGGCGACCATTTAAATTTTTCTAATATGTCGTCATGAGGGTATGATTTACCATGCACGATAAGTTCTACGTATTTATGAAAAAGCGGATGTCGTCAGTTTTCCCGCCAGCATCAGCAATGTTCCCAAATCGATACGACCTGCCGCCCTAAAACGGTTACTTTGTAATATTGCTAACAGCAAATGAACTAAAACCAATTGTAGAGGAATTCCTTTGCAATATTGCTATTACGACCTTTTAAGGTCCCCGCAAACCTTTGAGAATATGCCACTTAAATATCCCGCAACTCTTATTAATGTTTGGAATGATCTTGGGCCATATTCCACCGGGTGGCCCATTTGCTCCGAAATTTTATAAGGAAACAAATTTTTGATTGCGACACCGATAAACGTTTATAGGGCTTACTGCCCAAACCTTACGCGTTAAATTAAAATTTTCGAACTTGAATTGAAAGATGGAATCAATTCGCAGATTCCTTTTCGCCAATGTGTTATCTTAATGTCTACTCACTCCAAAGTATACTTTGTACGAAAGCTTTCGAGAACGCGTTGGTAGTCAGCCAACTTGTTTTCCAAGCAGAGTCAAAAACATCCGATCGCTAGTCGGAAGTGCTACGTGATTATGAAGTAAACAATTAAATGTTTTTCGTTAATGTAAAGGTCCATATCGTCAAAAAGCTTAACATCCATACAAACATGCATGTCACCTCATACAGTGAGCCCTGAATATTCTAATGGATCTACTAGAAATGTAAACATATATGGTAACAAAACTTTAGAAATAATTATATCAAATTTTGGAGAAGTGTGTTAAATATCTTGAAATTATACTTCATACTAACATTATTAATGAGTAAGTTTGTGAGTTTGTCACTGCCGGACCGATTCAGATGAAAATTTGGCATGGAGCTAGCTGGTATTCTGGATTAACACATAGGCTTCTTTATACGCGAGTATCACAGCAGTATTTTTATCTAATCCGAGGGCTCCCACCCAGTGGTCCGCAAGCCTCGCTAGACCGGCCTTACCACCGCCCCCTGCGGGACTCCAAGTGGACGTGTGTTAAGAGGGCCTTACACACCTCGGACTCCGCCTTCGTCTTCGCCCTCCAGTCCCAACTACTACTACTGGAAATGTATTCGAGATGCGAAGAAGCGAACGCTTACACTCATCACATATTTTTGTAGTTGGATGGTCGAATTATATTAGACACAAATAATAAGCTAGAACATTATGTTGCTTATCCTAAATAATTTATGTAACAATGGAAAATTTGGTCATGCTATAAATCTATCCAGGCTAAATATCGTTCAATAAGTTCTACAATGTAGACTAACTCCGTCAGAGTAAATTATTTCCAACTATTTTCGAGTTTCCGCCATAACTAACCGAATGGTTGTCGGCAGCCCATATATTTTGATATTATGACTGTTATTATAAAATGTTAATATTTTTTAGCAAATTATATCATAAATAGTATGAGTATTTTTGTGCTGGGACGCCAGGCTCACGAGTAAATCTTAACTGAGATTTATGCATATGTTATTCGTACAAGTAGCACTTTTGATGGCTAAATAGCTATTCTTTGATAAAATTTCTATTTTGATAAAATTTGGTACAGATTAAGAGAAATAAAAGTATAGGTGAGATATGATAGAACATTATTTTATCGCATTCTGGCTTTTTTTTGCTTTGAATATATTAAAATAAGCTTTCAATATCTTAACAATTTCAATTATTAAAATAAGTCGGGTTTTCCTTCCTGACGATATAACTCCAGAACGCACGAACCGATTTCCACGGTTTTGCATTCTTTAAAAACGTCCATAAGTTTTGTAGTAAAAAAATCAGGAAAAATTTCAAGAGAAAAGTTACCTCGCAGACGGAGTTGCGGGCAACAGCTAGTTGGTTTACATAGGAGTAACTCTAATCTAAACTTTTATATA
>JAOTAV010003425.1:0-32090 GCA_026546445.1 Cyclargus thomasi | reverse complement strand
AGTATTAAATATATTTCCGTTGTCTGGTACCTGTAACACAAGTCCTTCGGGTACTTAGCACAGGGCCAGATTAACGTGGTGTGAAGCGTCCATAGATATTATTATTATTAAATATTAAAGGCGAGGCCTCACTGTAGCGTTTCCGCTGCAATAGAGCGACAGATATTATGTTCTGTGCAGAATGTATGACATTCTATAGAATACCATTCGTGCATAGCGACACAAAGGCCGTTTGTCCATAGTAAGACGTCACCGTCAACGAAAATATTTTAGACAGATACAATGCCGCTAGGACAGTTTTTCCATACAAATGTTGTCTCCTGTTTCCGTATAATGCCGGTAGAGTTAATTTTTTTTAATAAATATTAATGACCACTATTTGCATGTCCTTATGTTTTCTTTTTTTTAATAACTTAATTATTAAAAGAGATATGAACGTTCAAAAACCTGAAAAATGGCAAGATTTTTCGCTGCATTCTAACGTACAGAAAACAAATTTGGCTAAATTGTATAAAAAACTGTACTGACACAGTTTAAGATTTTCTTTCATTTTTTATGAAAAAAAAAAAACTTAAACCATTAAAGTTTTGGTGAAGGAATCAGGGGACAACGCATCGTCGATTTCCTGTTCTTTCAATCCAAGATGCAGTTGTCTCTCGCTCTGCGGCCTCCCCGGCTTGTGGTTTGAGACAGCGATAAATATTACAAATACCTATTTCCCATTTCTCCAGCCGCTGGTGTTTCCTCTTAATATGCTCTACGCCATTACGATCGGTGAGGACATGACGCCAGAGTCATTTCGCTAGAAAATGAAACGTATAACCTACGTCATAAAGTTGCATTCTGTCTAAAATAATATCGTTGACGGTTACGGCGCGCTATGGATAAACGGCCTGACGCAGCGTCAATGACGTCGAGAACCTCTTGTTTGTATTTTCACACGACAGAATTCCACGAGCGAAGCCGCGAACAAACGTCGTCAAAATTAGAACAAAGTTAGAATTCTACATACATAGAAAAATCTATTTCTGCCAAAATTAGACTAAAGCTAGATAGCTACATACCGTCGCTGTAGTTCTAACACCACGTCAGTCAAAAGTAGCCACTTTTCAGGAGAGCGAAACAATTGGTTGAATTTTATAAAGATCACCATACTAATATGTAGCAAAACTCCAAATCACATAGATATTAATTTATTCCCATTAAATAATTACATAATGAAGGTATGGTAATGGTAATTAACAATAATCAAAAATAACTTATTATAATATTATGTATTATAGAATAAACACAAATTATAAATAGCTACCAATAAAGAAATTATTTTTGAGGAGTTTTCAAAAGTGACTTACCAATGAGAGTTGCCGATACATGCCGCTGAAACCA
Organism: Cyclargus thomasi; assembly: GCA_026546445.1. Lineage (NCBI taxonomy): Eukaryota > Metazoa > Arthropoda > Insecta > Lepidoptera > Lycaenidae > Cyclargus > Cyclargus thomasi. Next base: position 30,704 of record JAOTAV010003425.1, on the reverse strand, counting down.
GAATGAAATAGGGCTACAACCCCTTTTTTATAGCCAGATATTCCCGTCAACCCCGCCTACTGGTTTCACGACGACCTCTATGAAGGAAGTCGAATACAACTTCCCTTCATTAATATATTAAATTTTATTTAAGCAGCGCCAGGAAAATGTTACAATAAATGTTACATGAATACGTAATGTTAATATCATAGTTCTTATTTTCGTCAGTTTCAATTACAATTTTAAAGTAAAAATATATGACAATTGTTCTAAAAGGAAGTAATACTTTACTTCCATTCAAAACAATAGTTTAACAAAAATCGTAAAACAAACTCAATTAATTATAATATAGTATCTAATGAGTTTTAATAATATTTCTTATTTTTTTTACGTGGTTTAGTCAGCTTGCCGAGATTTATTTACCGTTACTTCCTGCATCAATGAATTTCGTAAATCAAAATAAAGAAATCAAAACACATCGTAAATATGAAACGAGTATTAAAAATATTGTTTAATCAATGAAATTTTAGATAAAAAATTTGTATAATAAAACTGACCTAACAAATAGATTTTACAATTTAAAAATTGTACAAGTTTTTGTTACCTGACATGTGTTCGTGATCAAATTAAACGATGCGTTTTCCGTTTTTCTGCATAACGGCATCAAAATGACTAAATAGCCAAAATTGACTTACGTGGTGTTGGAACTTCAACGACGATACATAGAAAAACCTGTTTTTATCCCTTAATCTGGACATCTTGCTGTCGCTCGATCAATAATGAAAATTGCAATACAGTATTACTAATACCAGACACATAAAGCTAATACCCGTTCAGGAGCTTAGGCTTATCGGTGCGTTTGTCCGGCAAACAGCGTGCATTTCCGGGTTATTCTCATTTACAGAGACGCTAACGATTACGTACTTAATGTTTTGAATTCGAGTTCTAGTTTGAAACGTGTTTGCTGATTTCAGAACAGTAATTATTTTATTAATAATCATATTATTTATTAATTCATTAACGTTATGAATCTCAACGTTCGTTTGGTTTTTCCTTATCGAAACAAAAATACTGAACGCATTTGAATAGAGCGCCAAAAAACAGTCTTAGGAAAGATAAGTACCTACATAATGTCAAAAAAATCGATTCAGTCGTTTAGGAGGAGTTCAGTGACATAAACCACGCACACAATACTATGATACTTAGGGGGCAAGCGAGCTGACGAGTTACTTGATGGAAAGCAACTGACTCGAAAGACTCCGAAGAGTCGCAAGTGCGTTGCCGGCCTCTATGAGGGAACAAGGAATGGGAATAGGGATAAGGGATTAGGGAAGTTGGGCCACCGGTAAACTCACTCACCGAACGAAACACAGCACAACGCCGGTTCACACCAGTTTTCACTGGCTAGCCTTTGTGTTAAACTAAACCACCAGCTAGCTCCATGCCAAATTTTATGAAAATCGGTCAAGTCGTTTAAGCGGGAAAAGGTAACAAACATACACACACTCGCAAACGCGAAAAACATTCACGTTTATAAAATTAGTAGGATATAACTAAGAAATTAAATATAATCAAATTAATCTAACAATTTTATATCTTATTATTATGTTTTATTTTGAAATTCATAAAAATAGTCTTCGACATATAAAAATCCATGAGCACTGAACAGGCATGTGACACGATTTTATATATTGATATTATGGTATACGAAGTATATTAAGCAAATAACCCCGGTTTTATAGCTCTGAGCCCTAAAGCTATAATATATCATATAACTCAGTCATAAAATTCCCCATATCACCGATGTGCACCCTAAAAATTTTCCCCGGTTTGGTTCAAATTATTGTTATACAAGAGCCTCGCTGACACATAAAATGATGTGCTTTTCTGTAAAGAACTACCATTAAAACAGCGTATTGTTATAATTTTGGCACTAAACTTTTAAAAAAAATTAAAAATTTATGTAAAAGTCTTATTCTGCAAAACTTGTAAAAATCGATACCATATCTTGTATCCATACTAATATTATTAATGCTAACTGTCATGTCCATGATAAATGTCAAATGTGTGTCTGTCTGTCAGTCTGTTACCTCTTCACGCAAAAACCTCCGAAAGTGCCGTTTTATCCTGGAAAAATGTACGGTTCAAACGCGATAAACAAATTTTGGGGCAACGGAGTAGGACATCTTTTAGTGCTTATTAAATATTGTAAAACAAGAAGACATCAGTGAAAGAAGCGGGTAACTAACATTTTAAAAACTGCCGAATTTTAGTGTGGATGGACGCTTTTTTGTCCGGAAAAATTACTTGAAATTAAAATAATGTTAATTTGATGTATAGCTAGATGCTGGAATAGACAAGATAGACGACCAAAAAATGAAAACCTGACTGCAGGAACCAAAGTAATTGTGTTAACATCTAATTATGTATATTTTTAGATTGGCCATTTTAAGCCCTTCATTTTGATACCCTACTTGACCTAAAGGGGCGGCAAAATTTTTTGACACCTTACAATTTGACTTCAAAATCCGCCATTTTGATTTTTTAATGTACTCAGTGTCACTTGCGCTATCAAGACGAATCTAACGATACCTCAAACGTTAAAAGCCAGTAAAGCTGCAGAGTGTGCCAAACAATTATACATACCATAGAGGAATTATGTAAAATAATGTCTATGGTACATACACACATACTCTTGAAAAACAACCCTCCTTCTGACGTAGTCGGGTAAAAAATAATATATTAAATGTTTAAGAGAGTCTCATCATCATCCAACGTGTTGTTGCCTGTTTCTTCCTTTTAGATACTAGGCGGCGCTGCTTTAACTCCAGATCACGATATCGGTTGCTACTACGTGTTATGTAATAGCTTCAAAAATACGTTTTCAGACTTTCTGTTCTTTACTGGTACGGAACCCTTCGTGCGCGAGTCCAACTCGCGCGTGGCCGGTTTTGCCCATTTGCCGATTAAATTCTAGGGCCCGTAGTAATAGCCATTTAAAAAAACTATTTTCGTTTATAAAGAGACTTATATTAATGAAAACTCAAAACACCATCTCGCAAATTTTAAATCATTATCTTGGTGGTGGCGCAGACTATAATTACGGGTCTTAGAAACTGTCTTGATTATTAACTTGTGTAGGATTAAACCACTAACCAGCACTCGGCAGGGTGGATGAATGGAATGATAAATTATGATTAGAACAAAGTGTCGGTGAAGCAAATTACAAATGGCGCGCTATTTCCGGTCGGGAATGCGTGCAGTTATGATTGTCTGTTGTCGCTGAACTGACCGACGGCCGCGCACTATTTATAAAATCAAACACTTTGGTATTGTTGTATTGTACGGGGTTTGTTGTTTCCTCCTATGCCGGTAGCGGAGTACGCACTTCCTCATATTCCATCTTTATATCGATTCGCAGTTCTGGTATTCCGATTAGTCATACATGAAGTCCGATTAGGCATTCCCGTTCACTTGTTATTTTACAAGCTGTAACTTAAAAAAGGTAATATATACAGCTAGAGTTGAAGTTTGGGGGAAATTGAAACAGAGCCAGTTGTACAAATGATTGTTCAATCAGAAAAGTTGAAAGAGACACAGATCGTGGATCTAAGTAATTTGGTCGTGTTATGTCAAACTCAGCCGACAGATCACGACTCACATGGAGTTGATATATTCCGACCAAATGACGTAGGTCCGTCAATTGGCTCTCTTTCAATTTCCCCCATTTTACATACTACCTATACTGAAAGTCCATACACGATGATAAGCATAGTTTTCATCATCAAAAATGTACGTTACAAGCAAAACAAATCATTCTTAAATACCGGAATAGAATATTTTTTGGTTCCAAGTAACAATTAATATTGTGCGTTTTCAGGTTCGACAACTACACGGGCACCATCGATGTGGACGGCGAGGTGCGGGAGATGGCGCTGTGGGACACGGCGGGGCAGGAGGACTACGAGCGGCTACGACCGCTGTCCTACACGCATGTATGTACCATCAAAGAAATACAGACCCAGTTGACGTGACCTTTGTCATTTGGGCGAAATGCCGATTCCATGAGCCGTGAACTGTCAGCTGAGTTTGACATAACGCGACCAACTTTTTTTGATCCGCATTCTGGCTCTGTATCAACTTGCCAGAAACGCCTGAGCGTCAAAAATCGTGGGCGGGGCCTGAGGAGCGAGCAGGCTCCACAGGCTGAGTTGATGTATAATGGGGGAAAGTGAAAGAGAGCTATTCGACGGATATACGTCATTTGGTAGCCGGTAGAAATATGTCAATTCCATGTCAGTCATAATCTGTCGACTGAGTTTGACATAACCCGACCAAATTACTTAGATCCACGGTATGCATCTCTTTCAACTTCTCTGATTGTACATGAAACCATCACTAGCGACCAATATGATGGGCCAGCGCTGGTGGCTTGAAAACTGTTTAAATACAAGAACAACATCAAGTCAATGCTGTCCACTCGTCGTATTGACTTTATGTAAACTTTACTTTAGCGCATTGAGAGAACAGAGCGCCGAGTGCGAGTTTTTTTTTTCACATTTGAACGTATACGCGTTTCGATTTAATAAGATTTTATATGGGATTTGTATAGCGCCACCCAGCGATGCTTACACATGAGCAAATCCCTTATAAAAGCTTAGCAAACGCGAAACGTGTTCACGGTCGAGTGTGAAAAAAAAACTCACTTTCGGCGCTCTGACCACGAGAGAGCATAATGTACCTCATAAAAATACAGCTCTATAGCTCACCTAAGGTCAGGGACTTTTAATACCTGTCTATCTCCCTATAGTCTAAACAACGTTCCTAAATCAAAAATTCTGCATTCAACATAAGATATTGCCGTTTGAAATGTAGACCCGCTATATTTGCCAGCTTTTTCAACATTTGTGGTGGCAGATGACGTTTATACTTTTCAGAGTACACAAACACCCTAAGTCGAAAATACAGTGATGTCTAAAACTCAATGGGTATTCTCTAGGTTTGAATGAACATCGAACACCTACAAGTTACAAGTAAAATTTATTCAATAAATAGAACTATGTACACAACTCACAGGGCACATATAGACTGAACACGGACGAGATAAAGTTACAGTTGTGTTGAAGGTTAGCTCGCTTAGCCTTATTACCTTACATATTATCATAGATGAATTAATTGGTCTATGATATTATATATACTACCTTATGGCCGCGGCTTCGTGGAGTATGTGCAACAGCCCCCTCTAGAAAATCGCCTGGCGTGCTTTTATATGGGATTTATATTGTCGAACGAAAAGTTACGTGATCTATTTAGTCGTCGTTTGACAATGTCAATCCCATACGAAAACACGCCAAGCGATTTCGTAATCGACAATCGCTTGCCACTTGTCTAGGGAGACTGGAAAGCTGAAACAGACTCAGATTGCGGATCTAAGCAAATTTGCCGAGTTATGTCAAACATGTTCCGATCAAATGACGTAGGTCCGTCAACTGGCTCTTTCAATTTCTCCCATAGTACAATATATACAATAGGTTATATGAGATGTATTATTTTTCCAGACAAACTGCTTTGTGGTGTGCTACTCTGTGGCGAGTCGGCCGAGCTACGAGAACGTCACCATCAAGTGGTACCCGGAGCTCAAACACTTCGCTACTAACGTACCAATCGTCCTAGTCGGTGAGTGTTCAATTAAAGTTTTATACTTTTTTCACAACTCTATCCCAAGGACTTAATTTATACAGTTAAGTCAGTGTTACAAAAGTAAGTGACGATACGTAAGGAAATGTATGTATTCAATAGATTATGGTTTACTGTAAAAGTAGCAGCCCTAGTTATGGACTACTCTGGAATAGAACGAACGTGGCATTCCGCAATACCGTAACTCTGAACTCTCTAGAAAAAGTTTTTAGGCTAAAGATGAAAGCCGCCAGCCAAAATAATTTTGCTTGTTGCACGTGTCAGTATCCAACTACTCGACCTGAGTCTCACAGAAGGCCTCACCGAAAAACTGGCGTAAAACGGCATTGTGCTTCGTTTCGTTCAGTGAGTGAGTTTACCGATGGCCCAACTTCCCCAATCCCCCCTATCCCCAGTCCCATTCCCTATTCCCTCAAAAAGGCAAGGCAACGCACTTGCGACTCTTCGGATGTCAAGAGTGTCTATGGGCGACGTCAGTTGCTTACCATCAGGTGACCCGTCTGCTCGCTTGCCCCCTAAATATCATTAAAAAACAGTAAAAAAGAAAGTGAATGCTGGCTTCGCTTAGTGAGTTTTATTTGGTCGTAGTTCATGAGGTCAATCCTTTATCATGCACTTGACTGCTACTGAAGCCTGTGACGGTGACCGCATTGCAATTTTACTTGTATTGGTAAAAAGGTTACTATGTCCAGCCTGATTATCTGAAATTAAGCTCTCCTATTAATTATTATCAAAGAATAAATTTAAAATAGGGTTAAACCCAGTGGCGTGGGGAGGAGGGGGGGAAGGGTCGGTTAGGTTAGGTTACTTATCCTGGGACGAATTCTAAGAATTACGTACCGTAATTGGAAAATAATGTTGATGTTCTTGCCGAAAAATCTTTAAAATCAGATCGTGTCCACACAGCAAATATTATTTTTTCGCCACTTAGCTGTAATAAAATTCAAACACATTGAATTATATGAGAGTATCTGGAGCGACAGAAAAAAAAACTCTAAAAATTATATGAAATCACGTGGCTAATATTCGCGTGAATAAAAATTGCTCGTAATGTTAATACAAAATTGTACAATTAAATTGAAAAGCCTAATTAGGGGGCGGCAAACTTGTAGTCCGCTCCGGCAGCCGATACATACGCTACGCTATGGTTAAACCTTTACAATCAGTGGCATAACTACAACCGCCAAAATCCCACGGGCTCCCAGCCGTAAGAGGCCCCCTCAGACAAGTGGCAAGCGATTATTTCTTACAATAACCGCTTGACGTGTTTTTGTATTGATTTGACATAGTGAAACGAAAACTAATTTGCCTCGAACGGTATAGTTACGCCACTGTTTACAATTATAGTTTTTCAGATGTCAAGGAGTACATATTGTAAAATGGTGATATTTTTTGTTGCAGCAACTAAGATAGACTTACGGTCGTCACAGGAAGATGTCGTTACAACTCAAGAGGGCAAACAGTTAAAAAAAAGGATACGGTAAGTTAAACTTGTATTATATATAATTTCTAATGGACCCGACAAACGTTGTCCTGCCGGTCTAATTTGTGTATCTATTTTGATGTACGTTGATTGTTACAATAATATACAAATTATAATATTATTAAAAACTATTACAAACTATAAACTATTACAAATTATAAACTAAAAAAAAAATAATATACTAAAGATAAAAAACTAATTCTAAATCGGAGGATGCGGGCAATGTCCCTAAGATACTGGCGGCATTACCTCGCTGTATCGCTAAACTAATACTTTGGCTGAGGTAAGCGCCAGCTCTAGGATCATTAGTCTTCTCCACCAATTTCTGAGACAGCTCTCTCAAAAGGAACTTGGCATCGGGGCCCCATGGCCCTAGCGTTTCCACACCAAAGGGCAAGAAAAAGTAGTCGCTCCCCAGATCGTACTTTCGCCTCTTTTTTGATTGCAATGCAATTTGTGTATCTAAACAATTCCTAAGTTTACTTAAACTCACATACGAGCTGTGCCCCGCAGTGTTACCCGCGGCTTACAGTAGAAAGGTTCAGCAGATCTCGAGTCATAAGTGTTGTACACTTATAACTCGAGATCTGCTGAACCAATTTTAACCATTATCTATTTTCTACTGTAAGCCGCGGGTAACACTGCGGAGCACAGCTAGAATATAATATAAGATAAACGTTACAAAGTATTAATGACATAAAAATGTATTTACAAACGGAAGTAAGGAAAGGATAACAATACAAAAGTGAACTGTAATCTGTGTGCCATGTTGAAAAATGTGCGGCGTATCGCACGGATACGGCGCTATCGTCCGCGACAATATCGACCACATGTTGATAAAGCGAAACTGATATGCTCCTATTGAGAGAAATTTACGTATTGTTCGTTGGAGATTTTAAATTGTTGTGTTTGATAGTGCAATTTGTGTTTAAATTTTAAACTTACATAAATGGCTTCGACGCCTTTAAACTAACGAGCGTTTGCCTAACATAGGTTTGATTTGCCAAAAAATCTCAACAATTTTTTGTTTTTTATGATATTTAGGGAGCAAGCGAGCAGACGGGCTACTTGATGGAAAGCAAATGCCGTCCTCCATGGAAACTCGCGACATACGAAGAATCGCAAGGGCGTTGCCGGCTTTTATGAGGGAATAGGGATGTTGGGCCACGGAAAAACTCACTTACTGAACGAATCACAACACAACGCCGTTCCACGCCAGCTTTCTGTGAGGCAGTGGTATCACTACGGTCGAGTCGGCCCATTCGTTCTGAAACATGGCTTTCCTAAGGCAATAAGCATCCGTATTAAGTACTTGAGATCGGAAAATGTCTCATTGGTACACGCCTCCTCCCGGGTTCGAACCTGCACCCTCTCGAGTGCGAATTAAAGGTCTTACCCACGGCCACGGACGCTCTGTGTATATTGATTTCGATGACAACTGCTCTTTAGTTGTAGTGTCTGTCTTGCAACATTAGTTTCATCATCTGCCAGCAACATAGATTCTTATCTTGATTCGATTTGCAATAGTATTGTATATATAATACAGTTATACTAATAATAACAGTCTCTGAAATGCAAAGTCCTTTCTTTTTTTTCTGTCGGGAAATACTTTATGCATTCCCGGTAGCGCCGGGCAAATGCCACCGGGGTATGTGGGACTCTCCCGGGCGAAGAAGCCACCCGAGGCAGGCGCTCGCCTGCCTTGCAAGCCCGTGCTGTTGGAAAACTCAGTGGCCCCCATGCCCGAACATTATAGGCTCATTTACTTTGCTGTTATCGCAACACGCGGGAATATGATACGCATCGCGACCATCTCTTGGACTCAGTGCAATGGACGACGGTGTAGTCCCGAGGCGGGACGTCGTGGCCGCTATTACGGACCGCACGTCGTCTGCTGCGTCTCCGTCGTCTGCTTCGGACCTCATGCGCCTCTTTCTCCCTCATGCGGTCGTCCTCTTCACTCTCCAGCATAGCCCGAATGAGAGAATCTGTACAATAAAAAGTGTCTAACAGCTTGTAATACTCAACTTATTGAAAAAAAAGATGTATACATGTACTCGTATTCCTCATACAAGTCACGCCATTTCGGTTGCTATTGAGTTTTGACGTGAGATGGTCCAATATATTATTATTATATTTGTTTCAGAGCTGCACAGTTCGTGGAGTGCTCGGCGCTAGAGAGAACCAACGTTCACCAAGTGTTCGAGGAGGCCGTACGAGCCGCGCTCAAGAAGAAAGCCGTCCCCAAACGCGCCTGCCATTTCCTATGACCGACTCGACCCAGCTAACCTACAAAACCGAATGCAAGTTTTTGTCGCTACTTAGGTACCTACTGTAAAGAGGCTAGCTAAGATCTAAACTCTAAGAAAATATGCAAAACTTTGTACAACAAAATTTCCGTTCCCTGTTTTATAGTTTTGCCACTAAGGGCGCAGCTTTAATCCCATACGAATATCCCCTTACTATTTAAAATATTGATATACCCATTGACGAATTTAGACCCAATTTTGGAAGGGGGGAGGAATGGAATGAGCCTCTTTCAACTTCTTTAGCTTTGTAACTGAAGAAGTTAAAATGGGCTCATCCCAAAGAATGTTAGAAACAACACTCCGTTGCGCCAAAATTCGTTTATCGCGCGGAAACCATACATTTTCCCGGCATAAAAAGTATTCACCGGATCGGTCTGGGGTGGGCACGACCCACCTGACCTGCCCCCTTTATACACCAATAGATATACCTGAGGTAATAACTACTCAAACTATGCTTGTCTCTGTCTAACGTATTAGAAACGTCACTCGAATCCAAGATAGCGGTCGAGTCTTTGATAGTCCGTATTTCTGAGGAAGTATGTAAGCTCACGACGAACAGTGACATAAGCTCACACTCGGTACACAGCTTAAGCAATATATATGATGCAAATAATGACGCGTTGTATGTAATTGTAAAATCTCTTTTACGATATATTACATGCATCGCGAAAGAGATAGAGAAGTAATAATCGACAGATTCATTAAGAGAATAAAGGGCTGTTTATTTTGATTATATATTAACCTCGATATGTTTCAAACAGATAAAATATCCGTCAGATGGAATGGTCTGATAGGGCTCATAAAATGCCAGGGGGTTTATCTGCTAGATGACCTTATCAGACTCTGGAATAGATATCACGAAACTTGTTAAAGCCTATCCGGCAATTTTTCAATAAATGGTAGAGGTGGGACAGGCCCGGCTTAGTATTTACACGAAATACTTAGATACGTTATGATTGATGACAGTCGTTACTAGGAATAGCGTCATAGTGTAGTCTCTCCACTAGTAGTGGAGCCAAGAGGGGATTTCGCGACATCATCGAGCGCGTCAGATGAAGCTTATACATGCATTTCACGTGTGTCTATTTACTATGTATAAAATTCAGATTTCTTTAAAACCTTGGAGTAAATACTCATCTTTTACTATAAAATTTTGATGAATCGACACGATTTTAATTTCAATTCATTTTTCCAGTCCTAAAACGTCCATATATGCAAGAATTTGGCAGTTTTTAAAATGATAGTTACCCGCTACTTCCACTTGTGTCTTCAATTGGTGGATCTAAAAAGAGTATCTTCAATTTAAATGTCATCAGACAGGGTAGTTAAGATAACGCCAAGAAGCTTCCACATAAACCAGTAATAGTGATTTAAAGGTTCGAGTAACGTTACACCTACCAAACTAAACCTGCGGCGTATTTTAGTCGTACTTCACTAAACAGCTTAGTGCTTGCTGTCTCAAATCGTCATGCGTTCTCTTTCTCATAATTTTGGAATGGCTGTAGCATCTTAACGCAATACTAAAATATAAAAAAACATATTATTCTCTTCACCATTCACCTTATCTACAAAACATTCTGCGCTATACTACAGAGCACATCGCTTTTTACAAATTGTTATAAAGACTATAGAAGTTACAGCAATTATAAATGACTTAAATTACTTACATATTATGATGTAAACCACGGGACGAGATATAATATTATTTAAAATCGACATCGATTGTATTATATTTTTAATTTATTTCGTGGTTTGTACCGAAGTTTGTCAGACCAGTGGTTGTCAATTATTTGTTTTCGCAAGTTGTCAAACAGCCAATCTAAAGTAAACCATAATAATTGCTTTTACTCGCTATTCATAGAACCAGATACATTTGCTATAAATTAAGGTGATAGCACATTAGCAGCAACGCGCCGCAAACCTCGCACATGGCTGACAAAATGTGTAAACACACTGAAAGTGTATTAACAACCACAATTTTTGTGCCAAAGTTAGTGGCATTTAAATTATTTTTACAATTATTGAAATTGATTTAAAACCTAATATATTATTTTAAGTTATCTAGGTCCCAATATTGAGTTACCTAAATGACTACAATTTGCATGAATGCATTTTTATAATTATTAGCATAATATAATGTAAATAATGTTTGTATAAAATCAGTATTGAAAGTATGTAACTATAGATTGCTTCGTAATATATTTTGGTTGAGTAAATTGTAAATACTTATATTCTTATTACCTAAGCGTTGACTTAAAGCAAAAATATGTACTTAGTACGAGTAAGGTCTTGTAACCTTGGGGATTTGAAAATGTTATGAAAGTGTATTTAATAAATTTATTACAGACATAATTTTTTAATAAATATATGATCGAAATACCAATAACTGCTTATTATTTTTCATGAAAAACCAATTTCTGATCAAAACGCTTTATGGAGCGAGACTCGTAGTTTGTCAGTCCGTCTGTCGGTCCTTTGGACTTTCTCTCTGTTTGTTCATCAGTCTATTTACTCGGCTTAAAAAAATGCCTTAGCTGTGGGCAGTTGAAATCTATGGTTGCGTCTTGTAACGATCACCATTAGACGAGGGTCGGTGAATATTTGCACTTTTGTACTATAAAAGTGTTGAGCGCCGCAGCGTGCTGGGTCTCAGCTAAAAACTCCGCCTCCATAAAACTGGTACGGAGACGGATGCGCGTATCGCACACCTTGACAGAGCGGATTTCTGCGCGGCGGATTCGATACGGCCCGGCAAGCCTTCAACAGTGTGACCACATTAAGTAGATTTCTACTTTTTGGTACAAATAAATAACAGTTTAGTAGGTCTAAAATGTTTTAGTAGATTATTTTAGGTAATTCATATTATACAATAATAGAATAAAATATAATAAAGCATTTTAAAAAGATAATGAAGGCAGTCTATATAAACATTCAATTTTATTTTAGTTTTACCTACGTAGACATTGATGAATAAAGAAATTTTTTTGGTATAAGCTAAAAAACAATTTAGTAGATTTTAGTACAAATAGTAGAACATAGTAACGTTTTTGGAATATCGAGTCGCAAGTGATTTAAAAGTGGTCACGCTGACGTACGCAAAATTCGTACAATGAGACCCGGCCACTGACTTCCATATTATAAATACGCTGGACTGACGATAAGCCTAGCCATGGTAAGGCGATTTGATATGCATAAGCGCCAAAATACCTTTGGCGCTGATGGCAGTGACGAGCGGAAAGGAACTAATGAGTTTTACACACTTTTTTATAGTTTACCTGTGAACTTCCACCACTTATTTAAACATAAACTATAATATAAAAAATAAAAGCGTATATAATAGAGGCTACTTGACCCGGCCCGTCAACAGTGTGCCATAGGTCATAGTACATTTCCCGCTGCCCCGGCACGCTCCGTCAAAGTATGCACGTACATAAAAGGTTGAAAGCTGTATTATATATGTATGTCAGAAATGAAAGATAATAATGTTAAGGATTATTTATTAGGAGCATTATTACAAAGTTTTTTAGTTGTTTTAATTGATCGGTTATTGGTGTCATAGATAGTAACATATTTGGAGATTCATTTGTTTAAAGTGTAAACTATAATAGAGGATTACAAAAATATAACAAATAATCTTTCATTTTTTTCTCGTCCGCTCCAAAATTTTGGTCTGTAACAAAAATGTTAAGTCAGCATTGATTGTACGGAAGCAAAAGGTTTTTCTCCTATGTAACATATTACCTTAGCTAAGTTAAGCCCAATCTCGCTGAGCCTTTTGTGTTGATATGTTAATGGTTCGTGCAGTTTCGCATCGCCTCTCTTATAGAAGTCGCTATAGTCGAGGCGGAACGCGAGAGTCTGAAGGGACACTTCCGAATGAAGCGCGAGCTTCAGAATAAGCGTTGTAACATGACCTCTGAAAACAAGTAATATATTTTTTGGGATTTCTACAAAATGAAAATTCTACTTTTGCATGCTTGCGTAGATTTAAAGAAGTAAAAAAGAGTAAATACATAAAATATGGCATATGATTTACCTGTATGTTCGAGTCCAGACATTTAAATCCGCTTTTCGACTGGCCAAAAATTGCAAAAATATTTTTCTCTTCTCCTTGTCTAGTGCTTCGTCAGCAGCCGTGAAAACGTATTCACCTGAAATTAAGCAAACAAACGTTAGGTTTAAAAATTTTAGTGGAAGAGCAAATAAAATCCACATTAATATCATCTAATTTAACTAGCAGGAAAAGTCGAATGGCACCAAGAAATTGCGTAAAATATAATATGAAGTGTCTGTTCCCTATCGAACAACTTTTTGTAAAATTCGTAAATGATTCGTTCGATTTTTGGTAAGCCAAAACTGTAGTTTTTTTTTTAAATATGAGTATACTACGCTATTATAAATAATACTAGCAGACTTGTGCCCACTTCATTGGGCGTTTACTTGTTAATGTTGTGCATAAAAATTTGCCTTTATAAATCTCGGATAATTGTCTAATAGTGAAAGAATTTTTATATCATAGTAGCCACAAATATACTTACACACAAAAGCTCCCTATAATATCTATACAGAAATAGCATAGTAGTTAATTATATTATGTGATTTTATAAATACCTCTTGCAGCTCTCTCGGCTTTTAATTGGTCGAGGCTTTCTCTGCGATCCAATTCAGCGTTAATCCCGGCGTGCAGGGTCGTCTCGAAACTTCGCAGCGCAAGCGTCTCGTTCAAAACGTTACCCAAGTACGACTGAAGCTCCTAAAAATTTAATTTGTGTCTTTTTAGTTTGATAGTAGAACTATTATTGTTTTAAATTACTATTCTTTTATCTAAACTATTGTAAAAATGCAATTTAGAGTAGGGCCAGCATATACCGAAACTAACTTAAATTTTATATCTCGTGTATGTGTGATATTGTTTGGTATAGTTACCAACTATAACGAGAAGTTGCTTTGGTTGTTTGCATAGGTTATCCGAAGCAACTGGATCAATTTTAATTAAATTTGACATACAATAGACCTCGAGAAGGACGGGAATACTTTTTATCGTTGAATGTACGATAACCGCTGATTTTTTTTCAGGCGGGAGGAGCAACACAGCATTGAGTTATAAAGTAATTATAGCTTGGAGAAAATGACTGTGTTTTAAGTGAGGGCGCTTTTCTTTTATTGCAGGGAACCCAGCTCTACGTTATAAAGATATTCCATTGACACAAGTAGTGCAATAATAAAAACTTACTTCCAGGTGTCACTTCACCAGAGTCTTTTTTGCCACAATATAGATATCAGGGAAGTTGAAATAGAGTTAGATTGCGGATCGAAGTAAGTCGGTCGAGCTACGTCAAACCCGGGCTGGGTCTAAAGCAAACAGATCACGATTTTCATGAAATCGTCATATTTCAACTAATTAACGTAGGTCCGACGACTGGCTCTGTTTCTCCAGCGCATATGCAGCGTGTTGTCACCTGTGTGGTATGATGTATCATGGCGTGTATGGCGTGTCGGTCGAGCGCCCGCTGATGCAACATGAGCAGTCGATCTAGCGGGTGTCGCGCGGCGGCGGCGGCGCAGAGCTCCGCCCACGCCGGTTCCGCCCCAACGCCGCCCGCCTCCTGCAACGCGCCGCACAGACGTAGCGCCTCCGCGCGTAAACACGACACGCGCCGCATCACACCCCATACCTCTAAACACATAAACTACGTTATTATACATGTCCGCGCCCACTTTGTTTAGAGTTGAAAATAGGAACAGATTATAAAACCTACTGACTGTGTATAATAATAAAAATTTTGGTAAATAGCCGTAAATTGCTTTACTGTTTAAAATTCTATGCAACTATAATTTATTACTTTATTGTATATGGTATACCGGGCATCCGTTTGAGTCGTTTGCTGAGTATTGTGTGATGCCGCCAGGCGTCGTGCAGCGCGTACTCAGTGCGTTTTACGCGCCACAGCTGCGAGAAGAGCGCCCGGTACCGCGCGGCGCACGCGGCGGGGAACAGCGTGCCGAGCGGCCCGTCCACGCGGTACTGCAGCGCGAACACGTCCCAACCGCTGTCCTCGCGACCGTCGCCTACACATATTACATTTTTTTATTAGTATGGCCACACATTATATGAATTTCTGATAAGAAAAATTCTGACGCGCTCTATTCTGAATGTTTTTTTGTGAACCCAGCACAGCATCCGAAAATTTTCAGTCGTTCTAATTTTTCCTATTAGAAATTCGGATTGTTTGCGTAAGGACTTTAGATTCTAATTTAGCATTAGCACACTTCGATATTCTGCGCCAGTGAGGAGCTTTGCAAATGGAAAACATAATTTTTTAGGTACAGTCCAGAGTTTTTTACTATGCCGTACCAATACCTTTATTTTAAAAACATTAGAAAATTGTGTTAAAAACCTAAAAATATATTAAAAAAAGGGATATTTTCCAATTAAAAAACGTACAGTTCGGGTAAAGGTTGACGTGTAGTCTTGCAAGCACGTGAGGCGGCTCGAACTGCGCGTTGGTGGCGCGTACTGCCGCCTCCAGCGTGCACGTCAGGTTGTGTACGTACAGCGACGTCGCCGGCTTGTTCAGCTCCTCCCTGATGAATTATAACTTGTAACTGCTTTTCACATGCACACGGCCGCGGCACGGTTAGCATTTTTACCACGGAGGCGGTATTGTATTGGGCGGCGTGAGCGCTTCGGGCTGTGTAGTGTACGTCAGTGCTACTGCTCAGTCCGCAGTGCGCATGCACGTTGATTCAGTATGATCATGACGTTACATCCGCACTTCACAACTAATCGATGATTTATGTAAATAGAATAATATTGTTAGGGTACATACTGTAATGAGAAACAACGACTAAACGGCGCACGGTAAAATTTGCAAAAGTTTATATTGCGCTGAACAACCTGTCTTTTGTAATTTTTATTGATGAATAAAGTTTAAAAAAATAATAGAAAGCGTTACTGACTGCAGCAGCGTCATGAGATGGTGCACGAAATCCCCCTGCGCCAGTAGTAGGTACCGGCGGTGCGCGGCGAGGTGGTCCAGCAAGTGGTGGTGCGTGCTCAGCGCCGCCAGCAGCCGCGTCGCCGCCGCCGCGTGCGCGCCCGCCACGCCACTACCCACCTCGCCCGCCCACCACTCGCCATCAGATGCTGAATATTATATTTTATTAATGACTAGTATTTACGTGCGGCCATGCCCGCGTGGGAATGATTTATCCTTCTGGAGCATTTAAACGGAATAAAAAGTATCCTATATTCTAAGTCAGCTGATAACACCTGTAGCATAAATTATCCTACGTTTAGTCAACTTTGACTTTTTTTGAGTCTGTTGTAGATAAGTGTCGTTCCACAAACATTGTCTATTTGTTTAATTTTTTTTAGTCAAACTTCACTTAGAGGTTCATAATACGTTTTTCTTAAAATAATAACAAAATTAAATATAAATAAAATATTATACTATATTTATTAAATTTCTTTTAGGTATCAGAAATTGTCCTTAAGTAACTATTATTATATTTCTAACTGCACATGAAAAAGTTATGTCCCGTTGACATTATAAAAAAAAAATGGAGTACAAATACTGGTAACTTGAGAATCTCGGTCTTGCCCAAAAGAAATTTCAAGCGCTGAGAAGTCTTCAGTGACCAGCGGAGTTACAGACCCGCTTGTAACCCGAATAGCCCCAATTACGCGCAGTATTCAGAATGATCTCTCCGAGACATTTTGGGTCGGCGGAGCTAGTCCGTTCTCACGACCCCTCTCTCTCTCTGTGTGTGATTTTTTAATCTTAATTCAATAAATTTGTAATTGGTTATTTTTCTTTTATTTATCCTTCTTTAGTATAATATTAGTTTGTCTCCGCGACAACCTTTATACAGAACCCTTTGTACGTGAGCCCAACCCGCACTTGGTCGAATTTCTAGGTCGATCTTCATTATTATTATAGCCTATGTCACTCTGTGATAATGTAGAAATCTAAGTCGGATTGGGAATAGGATTAATATTTGAGTTTTTTTGTAACAAACATACTGAAATAGAAAATATAAATCTTTTCTTTTTGATGCGATACTAAGGTGCACACATGCAAGTCCCACGCGATCCGATTATATAAATATGAACTTCTTGTTTTCATAATATTTATCTGGTGTATTTTGATGTGTCACTGACTTTATCAGAGGCTCAACTCTCTAGCGCCGTAGTTTTTGTACGGCGGATTTCCGTCAATGCTACACGGCCCAGCTAGACTCGCTACGCTCCGTCAACAGTAGAATCAAGATAGATCCTAAGATATAAGAGGATAGAGATCCGGCCCGACACGCTTCGTCAAATTGTGCGTGCGATACGCGCATCTGTTTCCATACAAATTGTATGGAGACGGGTTCTTAGGCTGCGATCCGGCAGGCTGAGGCCCGGCATATTTTGATCACTCCTTAAATGATGTATTTTTTATGTTACCTGTAGGTTCAAGCAGCGCGCGCAGGTGGTGGGCGTGGTCGTGCGGGGCGGGGTCGTGCGCGCACGCCTCCCGCATGAACACCACGCTCTTGCCCGTCGCAAGAATCTGCGCTGCCAGCTCGCGGGACATAAACGACGGTACCATCCACTCCCTGTGGGTATAGGAATAGTGTTTTATACTAGTGGAACTTGTATTATAAAGCACTAGTGAACCCAACCATTCTCAAGTCTCCTTAAACACACTGTCTAGGAGGACAGTGACCGACATTAAGGCCCGTATTTATAGTGAGCGCTCAGTTCCTAAGAGCGTGATCAAAATCTGTTTTCATCATGGAAACAGCATCTAATTTTTTTTATGCGCTCAGTATTAAGCACTGACTATAATTTTATTACGGGCCTAAATATATTAATATGTTACGCCTAATAGATCAAAAACGCTCAGCGAGCGGAAAAATAGCTTACAACTTCCGAATACATCGCCCCCAGACATGCCGCAGGACTTGACAATTACTTCGCACACATGCAACTAAGGCATGCGAATCGAAGCCGCATGAGACGAGAACATCGCGCCGCGGCGCGGCGCTTTAAAACAACCGTTAGCCACGTCGCACAATTTATAATTGCTATTAAATAAATAAGGCTTTTTGATTTATCATATATTGTTTATTGTTTTATTTACCAATAACTAAAGTGCACTCATAATTAAAATTAAGCTGTAAATGGCAAATAATTCACTGCATTTATGCCTATAGGGAGCGATCGCCCCTGATGTATAATGTATGTATCAATTTACGCACCTCACTCTATACTTGTCATGCCACATTCTATCAATTGGCACTCCGCTTCTGCTTTCAATAAAGAACTCATTAAAGGGATCGTCGATTTCGCCTGTAAGTTAATAAAATAAAAGTTTAAAGGAGTTCTTAACGTTTCATACATTTTGGGACATTTGACATAAATGCCGGCCAGACGAAAAAAGTATGATATTTGGTTAGAATAGATAATCCCTTTAATTTGTTACGGTGTTACAAGACATTAAAAAAATGCATTTATTCAGATTACCAAAAACACATCCTAAAAAAAAACGGGCATGGAAAAACCTTTTTTACTAGAAATATGTTAACAGAACGAAAAATTACTACGACCTTGAGAAAAATCGGCTTAAAATAGCGGTTGCACTGTGTTGTGACTTGTGACAAGTCCAAAGTACCGAAGGCCCAAATGTACCTGGATGATATTATACTATATATTATGAGATATTGCATTTCTGGGGAGAGTCACTAAAAGATCAATTGGGCGTAGTTGGCTCATGGCTGCTTCTCGTATTCTGAGAAGGTAAAAATAATATAATATCATCCAGGTACATTGGCCTCCGGTCATCTGACTCGTCACAACACAGTGCAAGCGTATTTTCAGCCCATTTCTCGCAAGGCCATAGTATTTTTCCTTGACTGTATTATATATTTATGGCAAAGCAAGGTTTTCCCATGGCCATTTCCTATCAGAATCAGAATGTTTTTATGGTAATCTGATGAAATCCATTTTTTAATGTCTTGTTACACTGTAACTATTGGGCACACAAATTTGTTCCGATAGTAGATAAATTATTAGAATGATCTATTCTATCCAATATCACACTTTTTTGTCTGGCCGGCAATTATGCCAAATGGTCCAGAATGAATGATCTCATTTAGAGTTATAATCCTTTTAATATATTGTACTAGTTTTTGGCCGGTTTTAAGCTTTATTAAGCAACAAACGTAGCTGGTGTTACTCTCCATCCTTTCAACTAAGTCTATGACAAACAAATTTTACTAATTTATTTAATTGTTTTTTTCGTTTGGGCGCGATATTTATAATATTAGTATGGATGAAAAAAGTACCGTGTAGCAGCCACCGTGTCAGCATAAGTAGTAGCGGCGCCGTGAGTTGTGTGAGCAGCCGCCGCGCCAACGCCGCAACGCGAGCGTCCCCGTGACGCACGAAGCGGTGCACGCAAGACGCCAGCTCTCCGCCTAGCGTCCACATTATATTTTTAAATTTACACTATTACTCGGATCATTTGGTGCTCTAAATGTATGTGGACCTAGAAAGTTTTCCACAATGCGTCATCCATGTGATTGATTTTGTGACGCATTGTGAAATGGCAGTATACTCGACTCAAGATTCCAGAACACTTCAAAGACCTTGGTTTTATGAGAAGTATTCTAATCATACGCTAATTCTGTCCGCATTATTTACTTGAGATCAGAAAATCCCTCAGTGGTACACGCCTCCACCCGGGCTCGAACCTAAAACATTCTCGAGAGCGAACCAAAGGCGCACACTAGGCCGCGGAAGCAAAAAAATTCCCAAGTGACAAGAATTACTTGTATCACGAGTATTTTTTTATTTGTAATTTTTTTTTCTATTTTTATCACTCTACCATTTGTGACCGCATTTTCGGTTTAATATCCGGAAAAAATAGATACCCGTGATTTTTAACCCTAACTTCCTGTGTTGTTTCGTGATTATTTATTCACCCCTTTGCCCGGGCTGATGCGCGATGCCCCGGCAAGCGCTAGGCCTCGGGCTATTGTCCCGTTCGCAACCCTACGAAGGCCGCCTCTGAATAACACAATACAAATAAATCTGTTATTAGTTAATTTGCTAACGCCTAACACCACATACCCTTTTTATGTTGCGCCGTGTGTACGATGTTCGCGAGCCAGGTTAGTCTGTGCAGCGGCTCCTGTGCCCAGACGCACATGCGGCGCAGCGTCGCCCCACCTCCGTCTCCCTCACACGCCTGCAACATAAACCACTAAGGTTTACCTACGACTTTGCCTGCACAGAAACGATTTACCCCACGGAAGCTTTTATTCGGAATTGAAACTTTTCGATCCGATTAAATGCTTTAAAAGACAGGATATTTTTAATTTAAAAGTATCCTGTCATTTAAATTAACAAACATCTATATGGAATTTTAATCATAAACCGTTTAGTAGTTACGGCGTAATGACGCAAAAACATCTAAATAAACAAACTTCTATATTTATAATATAATAAATACTATATGTATGTAGTAGGATAATAGGGTTGTATGTCTTTATTTATTATATTTGAATTCTGAAGCATTAACTATGCTAAAAGCATTTTGACCAAGCACCATTATGGTGTTCTGGCTAAATTAAAAGACCATGTAAAAGTTAATGAGATGGTGGGTAAGGTACATGTAGGCAAGATAAATAAAGGTGTTAGTTAAGGCAAGTTCCATTTAATTACTTTTTATTGTGTTAGTTACTATCGGGAAGGATATTCTGATCATGAATATCAAAATTACACATTATTAAAAAACCATTTACCTGTGATTGTAAAAGAGCAATGCTTCTATAGTATTCAGTTAATTCATCTCTGATTGATGCTACCAAACCTTCTCCCATCAGTCCTAAAATACAAAATATGTTTTAGTCTTTTGATAACCTTGAATTATCATCATCATCAGATTATTTACCTTGTGGCATCAGTCCTGAAGTTGGGTCAATGAATTCTTTTAACCTATCATGTAGAAATCCAAGATGTGCTATCCGAGAATGTAAAATCTGTACTGGACGGGGCCAAATATTGTTCTTATAAGTTTTAACACCGGACGCCGCCAGTACTGCGTCTCGTACGCAAGCTCGCTCACCTGTCTTATCTGTAAAAAAAAAAACAATTAAGAAAAATGAGAATGTGTTAAGCAAGAAGTTCTTTTTTTTTATCTATGTACGCTTCACACGACGTCAATCTGGCCCCGTGCTAAGTACCCGAGGGACTTGTGTTACAGGTACCAGATAACGGAAATATATTTAATACTTTTATACTATCCATATATTTAAGATTTTTATTATATAATACACATATTTAATATACCTCCACGACCCAGGAACATTGAAAATTTTTTTGTTCCATTGGCGGGATTCGAACTCGCGACCCCCGGCGTGAGCTACCAAAGCTCAACCACTGCGCCACAGAGGTCGTCAGGCAGGCAGCCAGCATTATAAATGCTACTACAGAAAGGGCACGTAAAATCGTAAACTGATACGAAGTACTAACTACCTTATGTCCACTTAGTTTGGTGTTTACTAATTTATTTCAATTCGAAACTATACCTATACCAATCTTTGAATGCAATGTAGGTTTTTACTAGTGAAAAATTTTAATCAGCCTTTACATACTTTAACAATACAATTTACAACCTCTTCAAAGTTTATATTTATTAAAATACTAACATACCTGTACAGACGGGCAAATTTAAGAATTTAAGCCATTCTCAAGTTCCCATGAATACTCACAAAATGTTTAAGCCTTAAGTTTAGTATGTTAGGAGGAGTTCTGTGTCAAACACACACACAAATATATTTATATACATTTTAATATTGTATATAAACCTATTTATAATATTGATAAATAATGTGTTTAAAGAAATATGCTAAAATAAACAGAACATAATAACCTTGTAAAACAATAGCTTGGCTATTGGAAGTGAGTACAGTATGTGATGATCCATCATGCTTTAAAGCGTTACTTGTCCAACTCAGTGAGCCCAATGTTGTTTTGCTTGTGTTTGACTTTGCCCCAAGCACATTAGTTGTAGAACTCTAAAAAAAATGTAATATTAAACTTTTGAGACAAATATTCATTATTCAACCAACATTCATTTAAAAGAACAGTGTTGCTGCACACAAACAATGTAAAATTAACCAAGGGGAACAAAGCTGGCTGCTTTATGAATGTATTAAATTTTAAATGAGACACAACATGCATACTTTAAATACTTACAGGAACAGACAAGCTAGGAACTTGAAATAGATGTTGGGTAGAGTCACTTGGAGATGTGTTTTCTGACAATGCCAATAGAAGTGATAATACAGAAGTCCTCTGCTTTAAGGCAAACTGCAAAGCAAATTTAAAGATATAGCCCTAAAATTTTGCTTGATTCAATTTTTAAAAATATTCAAATCAAACAGCAAATTAAGTAATAATATGATTTCCAATCAAAACATTTTTTAATAACATGCATATATCTTACATGTTTTATTTTATTGCAATTAGTTAAAACTTTGTGACCATGAGACCATGGATGTCTTGTGTTAAAAAGTACAAACAAAGAATTTTTAGGGTTCCCTATAGGTGAATGTGAGGGATGTTATTAATATTTTGTTCTGCAAAGATGTTTCTGTATTTTTGTAAACTAAATGTGTAGACCTAGTCTTGTAAGACTAGCAAGAAATTGAATTTAATGGAAAACTGCTGACTAATTACCCCGAGAATCCTATATTAAATAAATATTTAAATTTTCATAATTTAAATCAATTATTGTTAGTAGCAGCAAAAATATTAAATAAAAACAATATGTAGACCACACCCATCAAATTTATCGCAAACTTGTTACAATCTTTGAAAATATGTTACACAAGTACAGGCTTTATAATATACTTACTGTATTCTTTAGTTTAGCATATGATTCATTGAATTTGTCAGCATCTTTCGTAGAAACAGCTGACAACCGAGAATGAATCTTTTGACAAAGCAACTTCTCATCAGGAAGAGTTCTAGACTTTTCATTAGCAGATGATAAATATGACAATGCTAATTCATAAGCACCATCTAAAATTAAATTAATAAATGATCAGTCATAATTTCTTATGTTCCTTATGTATGTCTAGTTTATTATAGTACTTCTATAAAAAAATATCATTTTGAGCTAACATGATATCCTGCACTTATTTTATTACAATATTTTTCATTCAAAGGAATTGTATACATGTTAGATATAAAGATATCAAGAATGTAACACATTAAAAAGTAAAAATTGTAAGCTACTTTTAACACATTGCCAAATAAGATTCACAAAGTTTTCCTGAAAATAATCCATTGACGTCGTCCTTTGATTAAATTTTAAATGACATTGATTTAATTTAAAATAGGAATTTTACCTGGTTCTTGTGGTGACAGACTTTCGCATAACTTATGCAAAAGTAGTGTCGTATTGTTAGTTGTTGCATCCATTATTTTGTTTAGGTCGCAAGTTTTGTAGATTGCTTTCAAAAGGTTCAATACATTTAAATGTTAAAATAAAAAGCTCACGAAACTGCAGTACGACTGATTGCTACAGTACAACACACCCAAATCTTGACAAGATATCACAAAATAGGTTTATGATAATTTTGCACTGAATATGTAAAATGATTGAAAACGAGATACTTATAACAAGATAAAATACATTTTTAAGAATATTTATCTAATAAATATCAATAAATTCAAAATAATCAAAACATTTTACCGACTATTTTTGACAACAATCACAGCAAATCATAGACAAATAACATTGACGTTTTATGTTCTTACATTGGGCCGTTGTCTTTCTTTTTAACCGACTTCCAAAAACGAGGAGGTTATTATGTTCGGCTGTGGATATTTTTTTTTTCTAATTTTATTGTCAAGTAGTTTTTGTCGTGGCCGCTAGATGGCGTATGGGTAGACAACTATCGTTGATACCAGCCTTAATTGCCATTTGCCACTAAATCGGGGAAAAAGAACGAAAATCCAGCCACTGATGACTCAAAAAAGTGTCAAGGTGCCATGGTCGCCAAAAGTCAATTGTCAGTTTGAGGATTGGCATATTTGTCAGAGTGTTCTAATACTATTATCTAATTTATGGTACTCTGGACAGTACACTGATATTTTTTGAGGAACATGACTTACGCTGTTATTATGAAGTTTCAAATCAGTAGGGAACCAATAGCAGCTAATTTTAGTTTAGTGGGGAACCAATAGAAAATTTAGAGTTGTCTATCGTTGCGCCATCTAGTATATATTTGCGAACTAAAATTTAGAAAATGTCCCATTTAAAACACTTGTGGCTAAAATGCTAGAATCCAAAAACCGGCATTTGTGCATGAAACGTCAAAATAAAAAAAACAATACCAAGCTTTGTGAATCGTGAATATTTTTTAATAATTTCGTTTTATACCTTTAATTTGTGGCTTACATGTTTCGCATTATTTTAGCGTTTAAATATATTTAATTGCATTCGAATTCCATTCATAATAGCTAAAACAATTTGTTAATGTGACGCGAAAGTGGAAAAATGAGTTTTTCAATTGATGAAGTAAACTTCCTTGTGTATCGATACTTACAAGAATCAGGTAAATGCATGCTTTTGTTGTAATATTATCAATATTATACATTGCCCATGACTGATTTTTGTACATTCGACATTTTAGGCTTTCACCACTCGGCTTATACATTCGGAATTGAGTCTCACATATCTCAAAGTAACATCAATGGAGCTCTTGTTCCGCCAGCAGCATTACTTAACATTTTACAGAAAGGTCTTCAATATACTGAAGCTGAAATTAGTCTAGGAGAGGATGGTACGGTATTCAAACAAAGTTTAATATAGTTTTTGTATTAAAAGAAATCTAATTAATACTTATTTTAGGCACAGAAATTCGACTCACTGAAAGCCTGAGTCTTATAGACGCAGTAACGCCGGATATAGTAGCTGCTAGACAAAATGCTCACAATGCACAAAAACAGTCTACAAAAGAACCTGGGTCAGGAAGTGAACAAAATGGAGTTGATGTAAATATAATATATATATTAAGGGCCTTATTCTAAGGCTATTTTCATAATATTATAAATAAGTAAATAATATCTCAAGTTACAATAGCGTAATAGCTGAAACATAACCTTAATTGATGTAATAATTGTCTGCACAAATTTTTTGTAGTAAACTTTGACTTAGGATGACAAGAAGTACACTTATTAAATTGATTCAGTAATTATGGTAAAATTGTTACTATTGCACTTTAATACTTTAAAAGTTACTCAGTATGATATTGTTACAGGGTACTACATGTAATGCAGCATCAACTACAGCTGGAGAGGCGGCAACCCCCAGTGCTCCTGAGAACATGGAGCTAGATCAGTCTATTGAGATACCTGCTAGCAAAGCAACAGTATTAAGAGGTCATGAGTCGGAAGTATTCATCTGTGCATGGAACCCTAGCACAGATCTCTTAGCTAGCGGATCGGGTGACAGTACAGCTAGGTATGTAGCTTATGGCAATAAGAATAAACAAATAATCAATAAGGAAAAATAGGTACAAAACGAGCCAGAATTTTTTTTTTCTAAACTTGCAGGATATGGGATATGTCAGATAACCCAACCACAACACCCAACCAGCTGGTGCTGAGGCATTGTATCCAAAAGGGAGGAGCAGAAGTGCCCAGCAACAAAGATGTTACATCACTTGATTGGAATGTATGTTTTCTAGGAATTAAGTTTTTACATAAATTAGTGTTAGTACATGGAACAAACATGTTGTTTAAAATGTGTTTTTAAAAAATACATATAAAAAAATGCTTATAAAAGAAAGTTAATAGTTGCATTTTTTCCTTAATATATTTTACTATCAATTGTTTTTCAGTGTGATGGTCGCTTATTAGCAACTGGCTCTTATGATGGTTATGCTAGAATTTGGACAACCGATGGTACTCTAGCATCTACATTAGGACAACACAAAGGTCCAATTTTTGCACTGAAATGGAACAAAAGAGGAAATTATATTTTAAGTGCAGGGGTAAGAGGTTTATACTAATTGAATATTATATTTGATTTTGCGTTTTAAATGAATGTACAACTAAACTAAATATTTTGACAACAGGTAGACAAGACTACAATTATTTGGGATGCAGCCTCAGGACAATGTACACAACAGTTCTCATTTCATTCA
The DNA here is from genome assembly GCA_026546445.1 of Cyclargus thomasi. Lineage (NCBI taxonomy): Eukaryota > Metazoa > Arthropoda > Insecta > Lepidoptera > Lycaenidae > Cyclargus > Cyclargus thomasi. The sequence goes on along the minus strand of JAOTAV010003425.1, from coordinate 4,022 downwards.
GCACCTGCTCTTGACGTGGATTGGCAAACAAATACATCTTTTGCATCATGTTCAACTGATCAATGCATTCATGTGTGCAGACTCAACGTAGACAAACCAATTAAGAGCTTCCAAGGTCACACGGTATGTAATTTTAAATTTTAATACTTTGTAAATGCATTTTAAAGCAATTAAACATCAAATGGTATTAACATATTGGTAATATAGTACTCTAAGTAACTCTTTTAAGAAAAAATTATTATTATTTATGCATGTATGTAGTATGTACCAAATTTATAACAATAACTATAAATATTATCAATTTCTTTTTCAGAATGAAGTCAATGCAATAAAGTGGGACCCCCAAGGACAGTTACTAGCATCATGCTCAGATGACATGTCACTAAAGATATGGTCTATGAAACAAGATACTTACGTTCATGATCTGCAAGCACACTCAAAAGAGATATACACTATTAAATGGTCACCCACTGGCCCAGGGACACAGAACCCCAACATGAATTTAACATTAGCAAGTGCCTCTTTTGACTCCACTGTGAGACTTTGGGATGTGGAAAGGGGTGTATGTATACATACATTGACAAAACATACTGAGCCAGTTTATAGTGTGGCATTTTCTCCAGATGGCAAATTTTTGGCTAGTGGATCATTTGATAAATGTGTTCACATATGGTCCACACAGACCGGCTCACTTGTACATTCATACAAAGGTACTGGTGGTATTTTTGAAGTTTGTTGGAATTCGCGAGGCACTAAGGTGGGTGCTAGTGCTAGTGATGGAAGTGTATTTGTTTTGGATTTAAGAAAATTGTAACAAATAATGTAATTGTTACTATTTGGTAACAATAACTATTTCCTATTTATTGTGTATTAAATAAAAGTAACATCTTTAAAAAATCAATAATTTTAGAGACTCTAAAATACTTAGTGATGAAAGGAAAATATTTAGACCATTCAAAGATAGGAATGAAAGTTATAATTACATTTAAGATTCATCATCTTATAAATTATTAAGATATAGTTAAAGGTCTGTATAGATCTTCTTTTGTATGAAACTAGTGTGTAAGCCCCATAAATTAAATGTTAGCACTAAAAATAATATAATAAGAGCAGAACTTCGTTGTTATTAAAATTTCTGAAATTGACAGTATAAAAAAAGGTGTTTTAAGTTAGGTCAGAAAAGTTTTGTGAATAACTGTGGCCATGTTTATGGCAAAAATTAAATTTTGTAAAACCTTTTAAATATATATTTTTTAATTTGGTTGAGCATTTGCTATTTCATATTTTCTTTCAGAAAGAACAGTACATATTCAACAGCAATTACTTATTGAATTTTACGTAATATTGGCAATACTCAAGTATTTTGCATGGGTCAAAGAAAGTATATTATTAGCAAAAAAAACACTATAATGTTATCACATGTATAATACGATAGTTAATGCTTTTATGTTTACTATATTTTTGTTTTAAATATTAAATTAATAACTGGATTTTTTTATTTTATTCGCTCATCAACACATAGTCGGATGTAGATAATATTTCCTGTATCTCTTTTACTACTTTTGTAAAAGATAGCCTAAGGGACCATCCATAAAGTATATCACACGTAAAGGGGGGAGGGGGTGGTCGAAGAGTGACATGCCGTGACGTAGGGGTGGGGGTTAAAGGACATCATTCGCGTTTCATACATTGCTGGGTCATTTCACATACAGGCCGCCCAGACAAAAAAGTTTAATTTTTAGATAGAATAAATCTTCCTTATAATTTGTCACTATCGGACCAGATCTGTGTGCCCAATAGTTACGGTGTTACAAAACATTTTAAAAAAATGGGTTTATCGGATTACCAAAAACACATCGTGATAGAAAAGGGGCAATGCAAAACCATGTTTCACCACAAATGTGTTAGAAGAAAAAAATACTATGGCCATTCGTAAGTAAAATCAGCTTAAAATGCGATTGTGCTGTCACGAGTCAAATAACCGGAGGCCCTGATGTACCTGGAAGATATTATATTATTTTGCCTTTCTCAGAATACAAGAGGCAGCCAACTACGCCCGATATATATTTTGGTGACCCTCTCCAGAAATAAGAGCAGTATCTCATGTGAGGCCGACCCGGTGGGCTTTGTAGACTTGTAGGTATACTGGATTAAAAAAATGCGTTGCTCTGTTAGGAACACCAATCTTTTTGACACAACACAAAGTTTTACGCGTAAGATCACTTCGAAACTAGACCACGCTCGATGTACGCCAAGTATTTGGATTCCTGAGCATCTATGTGTCAAGGTAGCAGGTATTGCTATTATTAATTGCCTCCATTGTCTTTAAGGAGAGGAGACAACGATTGGTCTGTAGTTGGAGGAATAGTTTGGTCACCATCAACCGACAAAAAGCAAATCTGCCCCACAAAAATAGGATGCTAAAACAAGGGCAAGAAATAGGTTTCTAATAAGCCATTGATTTAAATGTTTGTTGATCGTATCGTTTAGAAATGGTGCAGTCGGATACCTAATAGCCGTTCGAAGTCAGCTGAACGTTTCTGTCAACTTCTTGCCTTCGAGTAAGCGTTGTCACCAGCTATGTTCAGAAATAACTGCTTATTAGTAAGATCTGTCACAACTCACAGACAGATCTTACCGCATTATCAGTTTTACTATACTAAGCTAGTCTGAGTAGCTGGTGTTCACTTGCGGCCGCAATCTACGGCCACGACCTACAGCCGCGATCTACGGCCAGGACTTACGGCAGCGGCTTCGTTAAGGCGTGGTGAAAGGACAAATATCGCTCTGAGTCATTTTTATTTCATGATATTTAGGGGGCAAGCGAGCAGCCCGATGGAAAGCAAGTGCCGTCGCCCATGGACACTCATAACATCCGAAGAGTCGCAAGTGCGTTGCCGGCCTTTATAAGGGAATGCGGATAGGGGATTAGGGAAGTTGGGCCACAGGTAAACTCACTTACAATGCTGTTTTACACCAGCCTTCTGTGAGGCCTCGTATTACTCTGGTCGATCCGGCCCTTTCGTGCCGAAACGTGGCTCTCACCCGGCAACGAACATCCGTATTTTGTACTTGAGATCGGAAAATGTCTCATTGGTACACGCTTCCACCGGGTTTCGAACCTGCACCCTCTCGTATGCGAACCAAAATCTTTCCCACTAGGCTACGGACGCTCTATTTTAGTTTTGACTGCCTACTGAAATAAAAACCAGATTAGTTATTAAGCACAATCAGGGATTAAGTTGATACAGAGCCGGATTTAAGTATCAATCAAGTTATGTCTAACCCAGCCCGCAGCCAACAGATCACGAATTGAATTGACATTATATTCCGACCAAATGACGAAGGTCGACCACCACATACCGCGATGCAAGAGCATCATATCAGATATTCGGTTCCATCAGCGCGCAGTGCGAACAGTCCTCCGTTCTCTCGACACCAAAAAGTCGTGTGAGTCAGATAGAATCCCTCCTATTGTGTCGAAAAAGTGTGCTCTAGAGTTGGCCCAAGTCTTAACGCGTCTTTTCGGCTTTCCCACTCCCATGGCATAGTCCCGACATTCTAGAAGACATCGTAAGTGCACCCGGTCCCCGAAAATTGTGACTGCTTCAATCCCTCCAACTACAGACCAATCGCAATAACCTCCCTATTCTTTAAGATAATGGAGAGCATTATCAATAGCCAACTCCTTCGATACTTAGATGCTTAAGAATTGCTGATGGACAAACAGTACGGGTTCCGTAAGGGTCGCTCAGCAGGTTATCTCTTAGAGTATCTAACTCATTGTTGGGCTCAGGCGATTAAAACTAAAAGACAGGTATTGGCTGTTAGTTTAGACGTAGCGAAGGCCATCGATCGAATTTGGCACAAAGCGCTTTTATCGAAGTTTCTGTCTTATGGGCTGCCCGAGAAATTATGCAAGCGGTTCACTAGCTTTTTAACAGACAGAAGCATAAAAGTCGTTATAGACGGTGAATGCTCTGATACTTTGTCTGTCGACGCTGGTGTCCCACAGGGCTGTG
>JAOTAV010003405.1:0-32124 GCA_026546445.1 Cyclargus thomasi | reverse complement strand
TTATAGGCATTCTATTGAATGTCAAATGTGCTACCGGCAATGTATGAAATCCTTTATGATATATTTCTATAGGAAGTCGATACCAACTAATTTAAACACTAACCGACTTAAACTATTTTTAAACAAAAAATTAAAACCGACTTCCGAAAAAAAAAAAGAAAACATCGTTAAAAAACGATATCAAAAGGATCAAATATTCTAATTCTTTATGTCTGTCTTTTCAGAATTCGATTAAGCCTCGACTATTTCTGTACTCAATAGTCATAATTTTGAAGTCGGTATTATTTGACCCTTTTAAAGTCGATAGAGACTGTATACTCCCGCCGAGAGCTCTCGGGCGAGAGTCTCGTGGCGAGTCTCTCGCAAGCGGCTAGCAGGCGAGACGAGGCGAGTGCATATTATTTACAATCTTATTGAAACATGGTTTCTGAACAACGGCAGCGGGTATTGGGGGCTTATGAAAGGTCTGCGTCGCACGCATGATCGTTATAATATTTTCTGTCACGCTCACGCGCTTTATTTCTCGGAAAGCCATTCTTTTCTCCCGAACGGTTCAAACTTCACCGCGGTTGTCGCTCTGTTCACAGTCGCTCGTCGCTTGCGAGTCGTGGCCAGCCGGCACTCGGCAGGCGGTAGCAAAACTTCGGATGCCATTCGCGCGGCGCCGTCGCCATGGATTGACGTGTTGTTAAATTGAACCGGCATCTAAAAAAAAGTTTACTGCTTTTGTGGCCCGCGCATGCTTTTAATGAAATAAAACTTGTAAATGTCTATTAAAGTTGTGCGGTGATTCAGAAGTGGTCGAATATTAGTGTGTGTGTGAAGTGCTTTTGTAATATACCGTTGCAATTGAACGTTACTGTATCAGTAAAAAAAAGGCAAAAACAACTCGTGCTTAACGCAAGAGAGGGCCGTATATGGTTGTCGATTCTTTGGTCTGGCATTAACCGGTGAAAGTAGACCTTAAAGTTCATAAGGACATAGGCTTGCAACTATCTCGAAACGAAGTGTTTCGCGTTCAGTTGAGAAAGGTGAGTAACTTAAATCATAATTATTGATAGATACGTCTTGAATTCATCTTGGTATTTACTTCTTTAGCACATTATGTTTATTATAATTATTAGATTGACTGTAGGTTAGCGAGACGCAATTAAGTTGCATTAAGTAGTTTTCAATCTCTAAGTCGTTGAATCATATTGAACTTTTATGAAATAAAATCATCCTCACTGCTTGCACTTTTTTCACCAGCTGTATAGCTTGTGCCATTGCCATTCATGCAGCAAGCACCGGCGACTGTAGGTCAGTGCCCTATAGCCTACCTGTTGACTCTGCATTTGCCGTCAAGCCGGTTTGCTGCTGCTGGCGCGGCGCTATCTTGAAAATTGTCTAGCTTCCGTCTTGACATTGAAATAACATTGTATCAGAAAAGAGTTAGTAAAATATAGGTATAAACAAAAAGAGACTTTAAAAGTTTAAAGAAGACCCGTGAAGCCACGATGTTGATTTTAACGAAAGATGGTTCTCTTGAGTTAGTTCAACGTTCCTTTGTGAGTTTAATAATTTTTGAGAGAGGTCTGCACAATGATTTAATATGATGGTAAGAGTCAAGCATGAAACCAATTCTGACTAAAGGCAGCTGTGACCTATATGTGCTAAGTATTGCTTAAATCATAAACAGTCAAAGCCCAAAGGAACAATAAGTGTCCACGTACAACGAGAAAGGTTTAACAGGTAAAAGCTACACTTACTAGCTAGTAAGAGTAGTAAATCAAGTCGTGGTATAAAATAGAGATCATTTATGATAACTGAAATTGGTTAGTCGATCAGTAGGTTACGTATGCGAAATCGCCCGTGTGAAGCCGATCCGATTCATTGCCTCGTGGAAGAAAAAACTGCGACTTCCTATTACTGTTTATTGAAGATGCATCTTCTTTTGAGATAATTCAGTATGACTATGGATGGGGAAAATTTAAACTTTCTTTTAATTTGGTGTGTTCGAAAGCTCAGATTTTGGGTTACGATTCACGGCTCACAGGTCACTCACACTAAATCCTACTAAATAAAATTATTTAGTCCCTAAAATCTGTTTATATTCACATCTCTAGCATGTAGGTAAAATATTTTGGTTTTAATGTCGCCAAGAAAAAACTTGTTTGTACTTATCTCTACATTTTATTAAAATAAAGAGACTGTTTCGGAACTCTACGTGCCTTTTTTCATTCACTGAGTCTTTTTTATTTAACAACTGCGTCCACTAACCATAAAACCATAGTTATTTAGCATTATGCATACGACGAGCGAATATATAAATTTCACCATCCACCGGCAAAACTTCGCACTCCAGTGAGTTTGACCTCGGACCTGACCTCATTAGATATAATTATTCATATCAAAGTTCACACTAACCAACTTAGAACAAATTAATTATAACTTCTTACTATAATGGTTAAAATCCTTTTAATAGTAAAGTTAAAATTGTTAATATAAATATTTTTATATAATTAACGGTAAAACTGACGCATAGAATAATAATGAAATATTAGTTGCGTTTTAAAGGGGAAAAAATAGTTATATTTGCCCGCAGTAAAAAGTAGCATCTGTTAGTCTATGCAGGTCTTAGATCTAAAATCGCTAGCCATTTCAGCATGAAGAGGAAACATACATATTACATACCTATTCACATACTTTCTTCTCTTATAAGCAGTCGTTCTAGGCCATGGCAAATGCCCAATGAGCGGTAGCATCCTAACTCTACCTAGGCTAGCTCCTAGGAAGTCAGCAGATTTTGTAGGTACGTGTAACATGGGGCGGCAGAGAAAAAGTGACCTACACTCAGAAAAAACGTTGAAACTGCACCACTTTTTCTACTACTTACTATCAAAACTTTTTTTAACTTTAGGTATCTTGTGTAATCTAATGAAATATGTTGTTTAAGGCGAGAAAAAAAAGTCCCGGATATTTAAAGAACAGGATGCGGGCGACGACACGAGATTTTTGTAACGTGATATGCACTTGTCCGCTATACAGGATTGTAAGGTATCGACTTTCCATCGGTCTAGTATCGATTTTATACTTACCTAATACCTACCTGCTAGTTACAACTAATAGAATGATCCATGCTCTTCTATTCTAGTAGTAGCAGGTGACTCTAAAAATCGATACGAGATAAAGTGGGAACTTGTTCGGTGATATGGTTGGCACATAGGTCCCCAAAGGCCCGCGATCAGCAACAGTAGGAAACTTAAATAAAAATGTTTATATTGATGATGATGATGAATTAAATATCGATCGATGCCTTACTGCCTTAACCTCGTATCTTAAAAATGGCTACATTTCTGACTATATTTTTTTTCTTAGTAATTGTACAAAACTAAATATGAGGTTATTTATTAGATAACAATTTACTTATAAAATAACATCATATCTAGTTTTGTATGATTATTAAGAAAAAGTATATAGTTAGTTTTTTTGTCACCTGAATTGTAGCCATTTTTAAGATACGAGGTTGAGTCAGTAAGGAATCGTTATCTAGAAGAAATAGATGTCTACCTTAATTTTTTAAAAAATCATCTTCGATAATAAATGATGCCACTTGATTTTAAATACGTAGATACGTATAAAGCCACAAATATAATTTTACGAGTAGTTATACAAACAAAATTTTGTAACATTTTCGCAACATAAATGCAAGCTATTGATTCTAAGGTTGACGAATGAATATTGAATAAAAGTCAAGAGGTTAAACAGGAAATGCATAACAGTTTAATTTTGAATTAACAACGTTATTGAGAAATTGCTGTTGCAAAAGCGATCCATCGTACTGGTGTTACAAAAGAGTTGGTTAAACAGAGTTTACTGTAATGAAGAGCGGTCGTCAAAAACAAAAGGCTTTCGAAGCGGCATTGCGTATTCATATCTGTACTATTGTAAGTTGTGGTTGACGGTCAGCAAAGTTACGAGTCGTAAAAAATTTTTGATTGGATACATTTGACATCGCCTCATATAAATGACACTGAAACCATACTTTACAATCTTCCTCTACATATAACTTCAGAATATTGAATTTCACCAAGACGAAACATGATTTTCCCGGTTTTTTGTCTTTATCATAATAAGTATTAGGTACGATATAGTTAGACAATTTATTAATCACTATTATAATGTTATTCAACCCAAAGAATAAACCAAATTGTTGTGACGAAAGAAGCTGTTTTTTGCCTGATCTCAATTGTCTTCCACAAACGTCATGCAGAATGTAGAGCTATGGATATAGCTTCAAGGGATCTTTAGCCAAGTTAATCCAATCTTTTGATCCAACCAGTGCTGAAATACTACTTTAATACACTAAAATTTAATTTGCCCGTACCCGTTTAGGTTAGGTTAGGATATCATCTAGTATTCAGTAGAAATTCAGGGCTGGATTGGACAACTGAATTAGAATGATTCAAACTGGCTATCATAGTGTCATGAAAAACGAGAAAGTTTAAATTTTATATTAGCACAAAATTGTGTGTTAATATATATTACACATATTGTATCTGATTGTTATTGCCTTAAGGTTCGGATTGTTAAGTAGAAAACTAAATGGAAGCGCACAGTTGGGTAAGCATGCCATTTAATGTAAATAAAATTAAAATAAATATTTAGAAAGCATGCAAAAATATAAGAATTTAGTTACCTTGTATTTTTTTTTCTAACGGTACCCAGACATTCAAATCTGAGAGTATTGGAGCACGACAAAAAGTGCTCTCGACGTTCGGTTTGCGCTGAAAGAATTAGGGGAGTGAATATTTTAATATTAATTTTGATGCCGTTAGCAAAATGTTTGCAAAAGATTTTTAAATAAGATGTAAAATGCAGTTTAAATAGCATATACACATTATTGTATCTTGAAATTTAACAAATACATACTGCTACATAGCTATTTTTAAATAGGTACCGAGTCCTATAAGCTAGCTAGCTATATATAGATAGCTTTACATAGAGACTAGAGTTCGCAATAGCTTTCACATTCTATGTTTGCAAAATATTGACTGTAAATTATTATAGTAGTATAAAATAAAATATTATAATTACTGTAAGTCATTGCACTGTAATATACTTTATAGGATCGAATTATCATACACATGTTGGTTGTATCGACGCTTTTGCCCGTACGTTCTCTGACCTCATTATCTTTGACGTATTGTTAAGCAGATTAAAATACCTTTTATGCAAATAATATTTTGTCTTCATTATCTTAATATAATAATATTCACTTTCATTAGTTTGAATTCTTGAACGAATGGTGACATTTTGTTTTTAGCATTTGTAAGCCACTGTAAAAAAAGTTTGACGTCAATCCGATGGATTTTAGTCACTGGGTACCTTGTTTAGTACCAATCACCTGGGTACTTACTCATATTCTATTTCGTAAGGTTGTGTGGCAACAGTGATGATGATTGATGAGAGACCTCTACAACTAACGACGAAGCGATAACTACGAGATGTATAAGAAACTTGACACTTGTATGCTATTAGTGGGTGCACTTACTACAACTTACGTGGGCTCTGCAAATGAATCTTGGAAATTAATTAATGAGATCGGCTTTATTTTGTAACTTGAAGCTTGCTTAAAATTATAGGTACTATGTCCCACATTGAAGAGGTCTAGTAAAACCCTACGATTAACGAGTGTCTCGAGTCGAGAGTAATAAAGTGAAAATATTTTCGTCTCTAAATCTAAAATACTTGTTAGGTACCTACCAGGTTTATTTTGAAACAAAAGCTTAAAACAGTTTCAAGTGTTCTAATTTTTTCGATTGAGTTATTTTTTTCTTGGAAATAATAATTGTTATTATTACCGTAAGTCGTGGCTACAAATTATAAGCGATAAATTTTCGTAAACAAGTACTTAACCCTTTCTCTAAAATTATTCCCTTGAGGTACGTGAACGTCGTATTATAAATAACAATTCTTCGGAGCGAGGATATAAAACCAATATTATAAAGACCGAAGTTTGCTTGTAAAATATTATGTGATAAGTTTGCCCACAATATTTAAATATTATTCTCATAAAATACATATAATAAACACTATGTTTCCCAGCAGTATACGATATTTTTACAAGAGGATAAAGAAATAAATTGTTATTGGCTCCGGACTGCTAAACCGATTTTGTTGAAATTTGACATACATAAGTATAGAAAGGACACCCTGTGCGTTCAACTAGTATTTCAGTACTTATATTCCGGGATTGATGTCGGTAATACCAGTAATCCGCGCGTGCGGCACACGAGTGGAGAGGTGTGTCGAATTCCTTTCTTTGTCAGTTTCTCGCATTTCAGCACGTTCCTCCCGTTCGAGAGCCATCGACAGATATTCTCGATTGCAGCCAATGTTGCAAGCTTACCTGTTCAAATACTTGTGTGTTGTTGCTACTGAAGCTTGTTAGTAGCAAAGTTGTAGACAGACATGCACACAAGCGCAGCACTCAGAAACAACACTCTTTTAGAAATTTGGAATATTTATAATAGCTCATGGTTTTTTTGATAAATAAACTAAAGCACAAAACTAAGACACGGTGTCAGGATACTGTCAGTTCGTTTTGCGTGGATCGGAACGCAAACGAAAATTGATGAATCTTCGGGTAGTTGAAGAACTCCAACAAATTGGACGCCCGTCACCTCAGACCACCCGTGACCAAGGCCGCTGGAAAGCAGCCGAAACGTCGGGAATAAAAAATATTGCAGCGCGACAAAATCCTTGTTAAAAAACCATGACTGATACTCGCGTATACCTTAGGAATCATTTATAAAAGCACCTTTACGTGTAGACCATATTATTGCTTCTAATAACATTGGCGTACGAACTTTTTCCACTCAAATAAGTTTGGTATGTTTGCTGCAAAATGGCCAACCGCGAGGCCCAAGCCTCGAGAGCGGAAAATGGGATATCGGAAATATCATTACAGTGGATTTGGAGAGGCTACGAAATGCCGAGAAGAAATCCCGTATCGAATCACATCACGATCCCTTGATATTACGGTTTTCGCCAAACAAATTAAAGTTTCTGACTTTATTGCTCATCATGATTGGTCAAAAATAGTTCGATAACAGTCAGGCGATTGGATAATCTAAATTCAAATTTCTTCCGTCCCTCACTGATGCATCTTTCCGCTTTCGTATCTGTGGTGAGTGTAATATATAGATGTACTTAATATAAAACAACAGTCCCGCAATTCTTATGTTACTGTAAAGAAATGAATCTCAATAAGTGGAGACGGTTTGTGAAGTGATCGTGAATTGGAACACAGTGAATAGTCTCGCGTACAAATATGGTAGAGTTTAAGTTGTTGGTACATTTTCTTATTATGTTTTGATATCCTTTGAGCTAATAAGTAAACTAGTACTTGGCTATGATGAGTGCGATTGAATAGTTACCTACTCTACGGGTACGTAAGTTGGAAGGTAAACGCTATTTCTCTTTAAGCGTAGACGCTTAAAGAGAAATAGCTTTGGAGTAGACTCCACCTAGTTGTTTCTAGTGCAGTTGTTTAAGTTCTTTATGTTCAGTATAACAACGTTCCCGATTCCAGTTTATGTGGTTACTTTATCTGGTCAAGGCTGAAGTTAACCCTATCTCCGGCTATTAATATGACATTACGGAGACGATGGAATTTTATCTCCGAGCGATAAAGACGTTTATTTTATGACGCAGACAATGTCGGCCGTGACCTCGGATCCTCTCTATGTGCAATAAAAATTCTTCCTCGCGATCCTTTGTGTGGAAAAACTGGGAATTTTCACACTTGGCTTACTTTATTAGTCTAGTCTGGATCTACGAATAGGCTTAGTCGTAGTTTATTATCTTTCAGGTCAACAATTCTGAATAGTTTTTATCTTGACTGTATAATTGGTCCTCCTTTCAATGACTAATATCTAAGAAAGTCTAGTCTAGTATAGGTATCTAACGGCAAGCGAGCTCTATTATCAATCTATAGTCAACAAGTATGTATTTTCAACAAGTTACTATTATGTATAATGGGGGAAATTGGAAGAGAGCCAGTTGATGGACCTACATCACTTGGTCGGAATATATCATTTTCATATAAGTCGTGATCGGTCGGTTGAGTTTGATATAACACGACCAAATTACTTAGACCTACGATCTGTATCTACTTAAACATCTCTGATTGTACCAATTTTTCATTTTCTTCGTTCAATATTATTTCGTTCTATTGTCTTAATTAGTTTAAAATAGCTTGCCACGGATTGTCATACAAATTTTTACATTTTATATGAAGTTGGGTGTCAACTTGAGGTGAATGTAGTAACTATTTCTAATACAATCGAATTTTTTAGTACACAATGAGGTAATTTTTTCATATCTTTCTTTAGTGGTTTTCTTCTTTGTTCTTGTCTCATTCGTCGGTTTCTCATTATGGTCGTCATACACTAGTATGTTGGTAACCCTACATTGATTATAACTATGGGACACATAAGTCCATTGTAAAATGGAAACACGCTTATATTTAGGTCAGCACCACTGTAAGCCGATTGTCATCAAATCCATATTGAAATTCGACAATACATACACAACCAGTACATACTCTGCGTTCGTATTACCGGAACACAAAGCTCAAATTTCAATGCAATTTCCATGTATGAAAGTTATATCCAACCTTTGGCTTACGGTCTATTTATTTAGTGACGCTTAAGTATTAACGTAAAATATGTAATGTGCAAATATCTGTCTCTATTTCTTAGTTCTTACCTTTACGTAAATGGATTCTTTAGGACTGGAAAATTTATTTGAAATTTATTTAATGTGGGTTTTATATGTAGCTAAATAGACAAGCTAGATAATAAAATCGCAAAATTATAAGTTTTATCAACATTATATGACCAAAAATCAGTATTTACTCGAAGTTTGCTCCTCTTGGATCTAGAATTATTACCTTAGTTGTTTGAAATTTTTTATTTAAAATATGTTATTTGAAATTAATTTTTTTCGTGATGAGTGAGAGTATAAAAATATAAAATAAGTTTTCAACCTCTGTCTACAGTCTCTACAATGATAGGCCAAGGCCCTAATCGAGAGCATCGGAATCAGTTTCAATTTAATCAGTCGTAATGTGGTCGTGCTTGAATTAGGGAGCAAACACCGCTCGTAATCAAATACTGTTTATTTGTTAGTGCTATATTGAGTTAGGCCGGTTTCATTGCTTTGTTTTATGGCTCTAATTAGTTCGGTAATAAGAAGGAAAGCTTAGTTTAGCGCGCATATACCGATGGTGCTGGTTTGATATCAAATTTGAATATACTTACCGACGTGCTTTCTTACGTGAATTTATGGTCACATCAGCGAGTGTTTTTGGGTGAATTAACGTTTCTTGTCCTAGACAAATTTTTGAATAAAAAGTAAATCAGCGTATATTTCGTCGATAAAATAAGTTTATTCGATAGCTAATGAAATGTCTTAACCAATAGTTTACTAAATAAATACTAAATCAAAACTTTTTTATGTATAAAGTTGGTGGTCCAGGGGACAAAACCATATTTTCATACAAATAAAGGGACATATTTTGTCCCCGGGCAACTGCTTGTTGTATTTTTCTAAAATTCTCAATTATAATATTGGTATATATATTAAGATAATGTTAGATTTAAATTAGGTATTAGTAATTATTACGGCTTAAACTCGTAAAGGCAGAAATTGCGGTACCAAAAAAAGTTGCTGCACCCTTTTATTTAATGTCAATAATAATATGAATTTTAATTCGAGTACCTTTAACATTTAATTATTATTATTTTACTAACTCTACAAGTTCTCTTGCTAGCCTACCTTAGTGCACACTTAATGCCATTTACTAACGCTAATAGTAGTGTTACCGGCAATGTGTATAATGCAGACATTTTATGCAATGCCTTGGCTATGTATAGAATACTGGGTGCGTTGAGGTAATAAATGAAATGTTATAATTATCATTATTCATTACATTCGTTGCCTAGGTAATCTATTGAATGCCTAGGCATTGTATAGAATGCCACGAGTTCTCCCGGTGTTGTGTAAAATAAACTAATCTTAGACTACGTTAGTATTTTTATTGGGTTGCCTGAAATTGAAGCAAAACGAAACTGTAAGGTGATTAAAGGGGTTCGTATTTACCATTTAAAACTTTCGGTTAACGGAGTCAACCAACCTAATCTGTTTCTGCATTGTAAGATCCAATTCGGATAGTTTCCATGGTTATTTTTTTAATAAAAACAAAACTCTCGTGACTGATCGATACCTTAGAGCAAATCCGACTTGGATAGGAAGGTGGGAGCGAAGCGAAGCCGTATGGAGGCTTCCATACGGCTAAAATTGATAAGCTCATTTTTTTAAAGTCGGTTAAGGTTTGACTTAGCTGGTAACGACTACCTATAGATAGTTATATATAATAACGAATTTTGTACGGTAACGACTGCAAATTCGGCATTCTATAGAGTACCTAGGCAATGTACAAAATGAAAACTATTTCATGCATTTTCTAAACATTTTGGCATTCTATACATTACCGAGGTATTGTATGGAATATCTGATTATATACATTGCCAGTAACAGTAGCATACTTATACTAGTGTTACTATTGTGTTAGATATGTGTAAGCTATGAATACTTACAAACAAGTATTTACAGAATGTAAAAATTGCTGATGTTAATGGTTTGAAGTATTTTCATTAAAATCGTTTATGTTGTTATGAGATTGAAAATTACGTATATTTAAGGAGGAACGTTTTATTAACAAACAACTCCTAAATTGTCATTGCTTTAAACCTAACCAAAAGATCTTGCAGTTTAAATTTTGCAATGGGATAACAATGTATTGCAATTTGCCATTGTTTTAAATGCATTATATCGTCTTTACATAAGTGTGACGCAAGCAGTTGGGAGATGCGATAGTGGTCCATCTGACATACTTTCGTAATATGCAGATGAACTAATTGCCGTCACGAAACACGGAAGCTCGTGTGAAAAGTTCCACAGTCACTTCAAACACATTAATGACCTACCTTATTAATGCGGCTAGCTCGATTTTTACCCGACTTCGAAAATGAGCTTCACCTATTTTGATATTCGAAAAGGATATTATAATCGAATTATGTATGATAAAAATATGTTTGCTCTTGTCTGTCTACTTTATTTATTATCAACGTCAATTGAACGAAACCTCAAATTAGTAGTTAATTATATTTTACCACTTCATTTACATTAACCTATTAAACCGATGCAATTGATATTAAAACTATGAGTTACGAAGTATATTGTAGATTCTTTTGCTTAATAATAAAAATTATAAATCCATAATTTAGAACAACGTAGAATATTAGCCAATCATAAACATATCGAATCATTTGCGTTTTCATAGCAGGCAGGTAGCTTGTGTTATTACCACTTGCTTGTTTTTGAATTATGGCAGTTAGTATATTTTGCGTCCGCAGTTTACATTTGGCACGGTCAACCGCACTCCATTTCAGCAACAGATTGCCGGAGATGGGAAACAGGTTAGCTACCGATAAACACTGCCTCTTTCAATATCTACCTTATCATTACTAATATTAAAAAAAAACACAAATTATGTTTGCTTGTCCTTATAAAAATAACGTGTCATTTTTTGTTTTTGTTTTGTTTTCTTAACAAATTAAAAATTTGTTTTGCATACCGTATGTAATTTTAATCTAATTTGAAAGTAACATCTCAGTTTCCCGATGGACGTTGTCCTGTCTCAGTCATCAAGTCAATGTATTTAAATTATGGTTTATATTCTATCTGGAAAAACCTCCAGTAACTTCTACAATGTTAAATTAATTTTAATCAAGGAGTGAATTATTAAAAACAATTACTAAAAAGTTAAAAACTTATTTTATGAGGCTGCCCTTGTCAATTAACGAGTTCTTCGTTAACTTTAAAAAAATTTTTCTTTACACTAATTAAAATTAAAGGAAAAACGATAATTTTGTCAACGCCTACATACATTATGGATAAATTAATAAAAATTCAGCAAACTTTGTTCTAGCTACATATTTTATATTTTTATACAAAACTTTCAAACAACGCTCTTGCCTTATTGCCAAATACATAGAATATTACTATATTTTTTAATACGTGACTAGGCAGGCATTTCGATATACGTTTACTGGAACTAGCAGTCAAAAGCCGTGGGAAATCAACTTTGTATTTAATAATTTCTTCCTACTGCTTTAAGACTCTATCCTAAAGAAAAATCATCAACCTGCACGTTGCGGGATGAATATGCTTTAGTAATGTGTCCCACAGGAATTATAATATATTTTCCGGGATAAAAAAACACGACCTGAAAATCTCTATCGAAGTTATACCGGTGTTCGTCTTTTTTGGGGGGACATGCTCTCTTTTATCTTTTCCATTCCTTCTCTCTAATCACACTAATAATATAAATGTATAATATAATTATACAAAACCGAGCTTATAGAGGTACTTTTAATTCGGATAAATGATCCCGTAGGATAAATAATTTGCGTATGTAATCATTCTACGCGGGAAAATCCACTTCCGCGGGTAAGAACCCGCTTAATAGACTTAAATTTTGGCATTTGGCTTAGCTGAATGGATGAAGAGTAGCATCTAGGCTATTTTGTTCTTGGAAACACCGTTACGAAATTTTTTGCATTTTTACGTGATTTTCGTACTCCACTCGAACAAATCCGCGGGTAAAAGCTATTTAGTTATATTTTGTTATTATTCTCTGTGATCAGCAACCTGTGGGCTGGCCACGTGTGGCTCATCGATCTCGTCCAGTTTTGAGGTCAGTGCATTTCGCTCGCTGCGCCTCCTCCGCTGTTGCGACATTCAATTTGTTCGTAAATTGTTATTATAATGACTCATCGATTTTGAATTGGAAATACCGTTTCAGTCCATAGCAACTATTATTCCTTTTTAGGTAAAAATGTCATGCGTGGTTTCGGCTGGCTTTACAACAGTTTTCATTCGGATACTATATTGGCATAGTCGTATGGGTAAAATACACTTTCAATTTTATTATTATAATTTTTTGTGAGTTTTGAATTGATGTTAGATGCTCAAAATCAGTTTTATTTTCATTCCTTGTGCAACAGTGTAAAAACAGACATATGTAACTGTAATAGTAAATGTTTACGAGAGGAATTAAACGGCTGTTGTACAATCAGTCACGGCGACACTCGATCAACGTAACAACGTTAAACATCACGTAGTTGCGTCATGTTTCCTTACACTTTACCTGGGTCTGGTGCACAAGTACCTACATTAATTACACTGGTGACTGGACATAATCATTATCCATTTATAGTTCTCCAAGAAAGTGCATTGAAGTTTAGGATAATAGGGAATAGGCATAATTTTTTTCCTTCTTTAAAGAAATCTTTCATTATTAAAAAATAATGTAGTCCAATCAGTTTTTTCATAAAATTGAAAATTACAAAGTTAGAAGCCTTTACAGTAGTCACTTAGAAAAAGTGATCCGATATTGATTGTGTCGATCGTTTAAGTATAAGCTGCATACAAAGTTCATACTAAATAACGTTTTGAAAGAAAGAAATTCGTAGTTAACTAAAAACTAACTAACTTATTTCTCAATAGAATTCAGAGATTTTTTGTGATTCTGTAGGTGTATCTTTTAGCCCACTATCATAATAATAAAAAGCATTAAATAAATTTTGTTTTATATAAATATAATCCTATTATGATTCCCTACCAAAGCTTTTCTGTACGGTAGAGACTCGTAGAAATTGCATTTTTTTTATATTATAATTATTAACATTCATAGCAGCTAGAAACAAACAAACTTGTTAGATGAGAATGAAAATAGAAAATGTGATACGTTGTGCAAACATCACAATATGTAGACAGATGTTATAGTTCCAAGAAATAATGTTTAGGGCATTTTTCGCCACTCCCTGATTAGCATCGGATAGGTTTTGCTCAACTAGTTAAGTTGAGCAAAAGAGATAAAGAATACAGAAGAACAAACAGAAAAAGAATGGAGAATCTGTCAAATAATTTGCGGATCAATTATCAGGAAGTTGTCTTAATTATGACATATCGCCTGCATAGCGGAGGCCGTGGTTACGGGTGGACCCGCTCTACCCCAATCTCATGTTTGATACTCACGTAAACTTACGAAACCTATCCAGGACTATATATACATTTGAATATTCCAATTTCCACGTGAATTCCAGCAATGTGCGGCACTTTCCCTTACCGCGATATGGTCCGTCCGACGCGCCGCCACGCATACCTAACGACCGCTACAATGCCTCGCCAATACACATACACCTGTACAGTCACATATTATATCTACTAGATAATTGTCAATCACTGATTACATAAATAATTTTCTAGTACGTACCGTAGAGGTAAATAATAATAATAGGTCTATGTCAGTACACATAATTAAAGACGTGATTCGTTTTTTTATGATAATTAGGGGGCAAGCGAGCAGACGGGTTACCTGATGGAAAGCAACTGCCGTCGCCCATGGACTCCGAAGAGTCGCAAGTGCTTTACCGGCCTTAATGAGGGAATAGAGAATGGGAATAGGGATAGGGGGACTAAGCAAGTTGGGCCACCGGTAAACTCACTTACTGAACCACATCACCGTTTCACGCCAGTTTTCTGTGAGGCCGTGGTATCATTCCGGTCGTCCTATTAGTGGCCACGGCAATAAGCATCCGTATTATGTAATTGATCGAAAAATGTCTCATTGGTACACGCATCCACCCGGGTTCGAACCTGCACCCTCTCGAGTGCTAACCAAAGGTCTTACCTACTACGGACGGTCTAAACGGATGAAGTGGATAATATACATTTTATAATATAAGTTCGATTAATTCATTTGTTCCCTTTCTGGTTCCTAGAGCCTCTATTTAAAAGCGAAAAGAACAAATATTTGCAAATGTTTAGTCAGTAAGCTTTTAGGTTTATAATCCTAAGTCGATGTCGATTTTGAGTGAATAGTGATATCTATGATTGTTATACAAAAATGGTATCGCCAGGCCAACAGTCTCCGTTTTCGGGCTCATTTTTGCTTAAGATAGCATAGCAACTATCAACCAATACACCTAACCAAAAATCAGAACTTTTTTTGATCAGCGTAGGGAATATACTAACATAAGTGATAAGATGTATTGCACTTTCGGAGTTGCAGCTATTGTTACTGCCCCTTAGCCCCTAATAATTCAAACAAGCCCGATCTGCATCTGTCATGTAAACGGAAAAATGTCTCGTGATGAACGACTAATGAACCAAGTATGGATATGGAAACCTCCGGCTCGTCCATGATGATTTTTCTTCATCTAGTGTCTCGTCAACTGATGACATTCTCGATAAGCTCCTTTACTGAAGAGTCTCTGGAACGGCATGTGTTCCAAATTAACAAACACAATTAAGAATACTTATATTAAATTAATTTATAATCAATAATGATTACATGAATAATTCAACACACATTTGCAATTTGCATTCTTAATAACCTCTAAGTTCCGGCAAGGTTATCAAATGTGTACACTACGTTTATGTAATATGTTGTGATTAAAATAGAGTACCTATTATATTTTGTGGTAAGTCGCGTGGTAAGTCTAACATACAAAAAAACAGCAAAAAGTTATAAATTATTACCTTCTTTTAAATATCTTAACTTGTGACTTGTTAAAGGTTATAGACAAAGTACTCTTTAGTTCTACTTAATCAATAAGCATATGTTAATGATATTTTTTTATCTTTTTAGGTAAATATTCGGATTGAGAAACATTAGGTTCGGCGGCTTGGGTAAGAAGAATCAGCAACGAGTTATTGACTAGCATTACGAACTATTTGTCCACATACAAGTATTGTGACTGGTTTTTAAGCTACATTTTTACCATAAAAGATAATTTACATGTTGAATTATGCTTTTACGCCTACGAATAACATAAAATATTATTAACGATAGTTACATTGGCGTTTAAACTTCAATAAATCCATAACAGGCGTGATCTTCCGTTCATTAGGACTAATGAAAACCATATCAGTTTCTTATGATATAAAAATTACATTGAAATAGCGCCATTAGAGGTACAGTCAACAATATCATCAATGCTAATTTACGAATCGGAGTCCAGATAACTCAAGTTACTTCAGACAAATTGGTAGATAAATGTTGACAATATGATGGTTAAATGTAAATGTTGATATAGAGTCTGAAGAATTTTCAAAATAAAATACACATATACTGTATGGTATGGGTCAAAGGTTTTTATAAAATGCGAAAGACGTTGCAGCTTCCGAATTCATCTTTGCCATTTATGATGCGCTACATAATGGAAACTTCCATACTAAATAAATAAAATGTTGTAAAGTGTACCCACTACTCAGTAACTGAACAAACATGTGCATGATTCACGAGTAATCCTTAGACGTGCCTTATTCCGTAAAACGTCTTTAATTAACAATCCATAGTCTAAGGTTACGTGTTAGCCTCGTCGCCTATTACAAGCTATGAGAATATAAGAAACTATACTTCGCCACCATATAGGATGGAACTCTCCCTTTTTCTAATTATAGTTCATCTGTGAGCAACGAAACCTTAAATTTCCTTCTTGTTTGGCCTTGGTTTTTTTCAAATCTTTCTGGTAACTTCCAATGAATTAAAAATCACACACAGAACAATAAATGCCCATTGATAAGTATACACTTTACCTGTGGGCTGCAGACTACAGTGGAATTTTCTTTTGTTCATGGTAATAAAAAAATGTGCACTTTTTTATTGTGTTTAAACCTATGTTATAGTTTTAGGCGTAAATTTTGTTTTTATCTAGTCATTAGGCTATTGTGAATAGTGATACAAAAGTATAGCTTATTGACTGGATCCATGCCTAAGATGAGTCATACATTCACAAGCCTTACAACGAATTGCCCAAGGACCATAGTTACTTAATGCTCCAAATATACCAACGTAAACAATAAGTGTATTGTGAGCACAGTTTATTGAACCAATTGATAAAACGCGATCATGTTGAACCTGGACCCCACTTAAACAACTAATTATCTTATTATTTCTGACAAAATCGAGGGAAAATAATGATTGTCGAAATGAAGATCGTCGAAAACTTGAATATTGTCATCGTTAATGCTACATACTAAAATAAAAACAAAGTTTATGTAACATACAGCTAAGGTAAATTAAACATGTTTTTTGTACCATTCATTAAATAGACATTTAGTTTAACTTTACAATTAAACACAGTCTTAACTCTTAAGATCAATAGAGGTAAGAACATTAAATTTTATTGAAGTAAATAATATAGCAAGTGATATTTATGTGCGCAATGAAGATGTAGATCTCGGAGATAAAAGCCCCACTATCAGCTACCATCAGCCCATTAACCCATTTGCATTAAAACCATCGTTTGTTACAAAATGGAAGGCGCCGTAAATTGGAACGTTTTACACCGCCCGCCCGCGCCTTGGTGAAAGTATTTAATACACCTCATTCATGAAAATACTACAAATATAAAGTCAACTTTAGTTCTGTCGTTGTTCAGTTGGTGGGTATAATATTTTTGTAGTTTAGCTTACAAACATATCTTCGTTATTATCATCGCCGGAGTGTCCCTCATTTTTACCCGACTGCGCCAGAAGGAGAGTTATATTTTTCGAGAGTATGAATATATGCAGGTATGTATGTATGTATAATTATTTGACACGCTCTGCAGCCTAAATGGTTTGATGGATTTTAACGTATGACTTATGAGGTATTGTTAAATTTTATAACGCAAGTGACACTGGGTACATTAAAAAAACAATTGGCGGATTTTGAAATCAACATTTTGAGGTTCCAAAATTGTTTTCTGCGTATTTAGGTTGAGTTATATTTATCAAAATGTAGGGTTTTAAATAGGCATTCTAAAATATACGTAACTTGATGTTTAAATTGCAATGGTTCCTGTAGTCGGGTTTTCTGCTTTTAGACATTTAGCTTCTTGTAAATGTAGCCTTGTGGCTTTAGAGGGTAATCTTACGCTTTAACAGGCATACATTGACATGCCCTTAGGGTACTTTTTAGATAACTGGAATAACACTTCCCTTGCCAAATCAATAAGAAAAGAAAAAGGTCATCCACCAGTTTTAAACACAAAGAAAATATTTGTTTGTGCTGGTGGTTTCTAAGAATTTCTACTGGATTTCTAAGATACTGTTCTGAAATTTTGTCTCCGTGTCACTAGCAACGGAAGGATTATAGAAACATTATTGATGTTAAGATTTTTTGATACATATTTTTATGTATAATATTTTCATACACAATATAATGTTAACATATTTTTATTTTGCTTATTGAATACCCACACCTTGACAATATTTTGCAAACTAGAAAAAAATTAAGCATAGTGTGCGTTACTGCTTAACGCAAATTGCGTGTCACACGAGCTATCCGTTCCACTATACGATTCCAATATTACAAGATCAAAGAGATATTATGAGATGTGGAACGCAACAAGAAGGATGGACATACGAAATGTCACGAGAGAGACAGGGACGGGTAGACGACGAAAAAATAAACACTTTATGAAAGCGTATAATTATGTTGCTAGTACGTCAAAACATTCGGTCAAGCTTCAAAGTGGTCACGTGTTTATTGTTAACCATTATTAGGGGATCTAGTCTAGTTAGCCAGTTGACGGACCTACTATATTTGATCTGAAAATGTCAATTCCATGTAAGTCGTCAATTCGACCATAAATATTTCTTAATACAATGACAGACTTCACTTTGGCATAAAGGTCACGTTACCAGACCATTAAATTTTATTAAAAAAAAAACTTCAACCATTGATAAAAAAGTATTTCGTGCATGATTATCGTGTCTGTCAAAATATTTTAGTGTGCGTGTTGTAGTGTGCATAGCGTTTTATTTATTAAAAAATATACAAAATTAAAGCATATTTTATATCAACTATAACTGGGAAAAATTCCATGCTTTTACATCTACGCGCCTTTCGTAAAAAGGGGTACAAAGTTTTCCACTCGCGTATCAATATATACATAGATTATAGACGAATGGTTCAATTTTTCACAATGTTACGTTCATGACTTAAATTAGTTTAGTCCCTCAGTTACGTAAGACATAACATAATATTAATTAGAGGGAAAGTGCACCTATAAAGAGATGACTCCGCAGATAAGTCAAGTGTTAACTGAAAGTCATCTAATT
This sequence comes from Cyclargus thomasi, assembly GCA_026546445.1. NCBI lineage: Eukaryota > Metazoa > Arthropoda > Insecta > Lepidoptera > Lycaenidae > Cyclargus > Cyclargus thomasi. The sequence goes on along the minus strand of JAOTAV010003405.1, from coordinate 12,897 downwards.
ACGACTTACATAATATCACCTCACTAAAATGTTAACTGTGTTCAGTAATAATCGTTATAAAATAATTTATATTTAAGTATAGATAAAATTATTTTTTGCTATTTAAATCCTTAGAAATTGTACCTTTTTACCTGTACTTAAATAATCTATCTTGTTTCCTAGGTCAGGTGAAGTCGAAAATATTTTGCTACTAGCGTGTACCTGCGGCTTTGACTACATTGAAATGAACAGTACCATGGGAGCATAGTTTTAATGAAATAAAAAGTATCCAATAAATCATAGTCAACCAATATCATAATTTTCTTAAAATCTGTTTAGTAGTGGCATTGATGCGTTAACATCCAAATAAATTTAATACGATTATAGACTCATGTCTAGATCACGCTTTGAGCAACAGCTAACAATATCATTAAAATAAAGTTAATACACGTGTATAGTGTTTTCATTTATAAAAATTCCGAAACTAATTTGTTTGAAAATATTAAAATTAAAATCACTATTTTTAGCAAGTAAAATATTAAGGACTTTGACTGATTTCAGCGGGTTAATAAACCTGCTGAAATTACTTTGCCGAATAATTAATATTTGTGTAATAATTTGAAATACAAAGTAGGCAGAGTAAATTATGGTTTTCATTTAGAATAAGCCGAGGACCGCGCCAAGATTGCTTACCTTTTAATGGCCTTAATAAACGTATCATTAAACTCGGTTTGTATTTATTATTTTGCATGAAGTAACGAATGATAATAATAATTATGTAATGTATCTTCAACTAGATGATATCCGCAACTTCATTGTATCAAAATTCGTTTTTTCACGTGGGAACCGTATATTTTTCGAGATAAAAGTATCCTATGTCCTTCCCCAAGTGTCAAATAATGTCTATACCAAATTTCAGCAAAATTTGTTCAGTGGTTTGGGCGTGAAGAGGTGACAGACAAACACTCTTTCGCAGCTATAACATTACTATGCATAGAAGGCGTTCGGGTCACACTAATGTATGGTACTGTGTTACCGGCTTTTTAATAAAAGAAAATCCGACGAAAAAAAGGAACAAGGTGTACGGAGTTGGACTTTACGAAATCTTCTAGTACCATATCCGTTACCATAAAATTTATACCCCTACCCTTTATCTTCAAGTAAAAATCGCAATGTTATAATATTTTAAATCATAATAAAAAATGATGTGTTTAAAAACTGCGTTCTAATTTCATCTGGGCTATTAACGTAGACGTAAAAAGCTGTAAAAGATTTAGAGTCGCGTAGCGGCCTAAACTGTAAACTCTAAAGGGCATACGTAATGAGCCACTTGACCCCCTTTCCCCCTACATCTTATATTAACTCGCGAAAATTCGCAACTCGTATCGTCGAGAGTAAAATTTTCTCGGTGATATCTTACGTTTTGCCTCTTTATTTAAATCAGTCACATCTACAATTTGATCTCTAATAGTCATTACTAGTTTCGACTCGCGGCTTTACTCACGTGGAAATCGAAAATCACGTATATACAATACTAATATTTTGGGAACATGATTTTTTTTCCAAGACTAATAACAATAGGAGCATGATTTATAGATTACAAGCTTTTTCCCGCGACATCGCTCGCATTAAGAAGTATTTTCATACAAACTTTCAACCCCTTCACCCTCTAGAAGTAAAATGTCATAAAACGCTTAAATACGTATTTATTTATTTTTAATCAGCAGCTTAGAAACAAAATTTTAGGTCTTTAACTTAAGAAATGACGAACTTGTGTCGAAAAATCTATAGAAACTTTAATCCCTTTTTCACCGTCTTAGGGGTAGAATTTCAAATATGCTTAAACATGTATTTATTTATTTTGAATTAGTAGCTCAGAAATAAATTTAAATGTCTTTAACGGAACAAATGACGAAACTTTCATACAAACTATCAACCCCTTGGTGGTAGAATTTTTAAAATTTGTTTCTTAACGGGTGTCTACCTAATAAAACAATCCTACTTACCAAATTTCATGGCTGTAGCTTTAACCGTTTTTGCTCGGCGAATATGAATCAGTCAGTCAGTAAGGTTGTTATTTTATGTATATAGAAGATGATAGAGTATACATATTGTCTCTAGTATGCATATTATTCTTTGCTAGCTTTTTCCTGCGGGTTTGCCTGCGTGGATTTGTTCACTAGCAAGGTTCCCGTTAAAGTGTGCTATATCTAAACCAGCTAATCCGTATATCAAGTTTTATCAAAATTCGTTCAGAGGTTTTGAAGTGGTTGACGGATAAACGTCCAATCAAACTTATGATGTTAGCGAGATTACTTGGGTTTTTAATTGTAGAGCTTTTGTTTGAGACATATTTAGTTATGTTTAAATTTTACGAAAACACAATAATGCATCGGTTTCCCAAAACATTTTATCGACAACACGTATTTTCACGTAAGACAATCAAAACAGAAAATGTTTAGCAAGACGTGCCTCAGGAAATCGAAGACACGAAAGTGTTGTTCCGACTCGTCGTAATGACAACCTGTTTAGCATGTCATTGTCGAATGTAGCCCACGTAGTATGTTTAACACTCGTCTGGGGTTCGTCGTGGCGTCATTAGCGGGTGAGTCATAATTAACTTATTAACGCTGGACCGGTCATCAACACTAATAGACGTGGAACTAAAAATATGTAAACGATTGTCTGGCTCACACCTCTACGTGGCTCTACCTTTCTATAACACTCATAAAGGTGTGTATTAAGGTTTCGATATAATTTTAAACCGACGAATTTCGTATCCATATTAATATATTTTAAATGTGTTGGTTTGTTTCTGTGGCCATCTTGTTCTGTGTGCGCGCTCTTTTGAACTTGATTTTTGGCATATGTGTAGACTTAGTCCAATGGATACTGTTGGCTTTAGAAAAACATTTTGTTCTTAAAATATTCGTATTATTGTGTGACTTTCACGATCACGCGAGCAAAGCCACGGGAAAATCTAGTATTTTATGTTAAGCAACTTCTAGGGTCATTAACATCTAGATTATTCCTTTAGTATAATTGAATGTTGTTTACGATGCTAGAATCTTACTAGTTAGGAGAGATGTAATAAAATCAAGAACTTCGAAAATTTGCAGGTAGAGCATAAATTTCTTCGAAAACCAGCCTCAAACGCCTTTGAACGTAGAGATTGATTTTTTTGGCTACGGTTCCGCGCTCGTTATGGCTTTTAGCACTTTCGACTGCATTTCGACCAATTACCAGAAGAGCTCTAACTTAAGATATTAAAAAATTAAACATTGCACCCCTTTTTTATAAAACGTTAAGGTCATAAGTAAATGGTCTGTTATATTTCCACACTGTACAGTAAACACAAAGAACGTGGGACTGCTGTGAAATGAAAAATAAATAATCACAGAACTCGTTCACCAACTAATGAGAGTTGCACAAAAAATTGAACGTGTTTACCGCATATTGAAGCCATCTGTGTGTTCTACCTAGTAGGAGCACAATATAAATTTATACAGTAATGTAACTCAGCTGTGTTCAAGAAACGTTATGTTAGTTGTTATTCTCATACGAGTGGTGAAATGTCTTAATGGAAAGTAAAAATCTTTTGCGTTCTAAAGTTCTCTGTTTAAAATTGTGCTTATGTGTTGTGTATATGGGTGTACCCGTAACGAGTCTAGTATGATTATCTTCTGTACATTATTTGTACTATGGTATGTTACAAGGCCATATGTAGGAATGGCAGGAAATAGGTGCAATTGTCAAATGAATCATATCATTGTGCTCGTTAGGTATTCAATAATATGCGCCATATACTTGTATCTCAGAGTCGCCATACGAGAAACAAAGTTCTTTTCATTACACGCCTACGAGTAAATGTAGGTGGGTTGTTTATAGTTGATGTCGGTGAATTCGATTTCCGGACTTCACCAACTAAAATGCGTTTTCAAAGGTAATAGATACCTTACTGGAAATATAAGCCAAATGTACAGTCTAACCCGCTTATTCATAAAAATATTTAAAAAGTGTTTAACTAATCAAGATTCACTGTCCTTTTCTATCTTGTTTGTACGTTTTCAATATTCCAGAACAGGACAGCGAATCTTGATTAGTTAACACTGTTAAAATATTTTCATGAATAAGGGGGTAAATATACAGGGTTTAAAGTAAGTAACAATAGTTTGAGTATGTGTTCCATGTATACACCAGCACACATCCCGCGATTGACATTCCATCTATTAAAGTGGGTTTCATAACGAATCACAAGTTTTTTTTTTCTTTCAGCACTGCTCTTTAACAATATAGAGTTACTATATAAAGCACACAAATTCACACAATATACAGTCTAAAATATTTTACTTAACTTACTTTTTTATACACTGAGTGTTATGTGTGGTCAGATAGAGAACATAAGAAATAGTGACCACGAAATCTTTGCAAATCATTTATAGTTGACTTTGTTGTCGATCTAACTTTTTAGTTAAACTGGAAAGTTCTTTGTTTACGAATTCACATTCACACGTGGAAGACACTTGTGACAAATGACAATTCTTTCAGACTTTACATTACTTCCGTTTAATTTTATCACACCTTTTACTTCCTTCGTCCTTATAGCCATTACTATCTACGGTGGTATTCTACCTCTGCTTTGTTTCCTTTGGCCTTTGTGTTTTTGTCCGTCTGTGACACTTCCCGGATGTAATAGCTTATTGAAGCTCTCCCGTAAGTGCCATTCTCATATGTAGTAGTTTAGCTGAGCGTGCATTTTGCAAATAACACTTAATCAATTGTATCCTTTATTCTCACATTTTTAACTCCCATTAATAAAGCATCGTCGATATAGCTTCGATGTGATAAAACTACATACTAATTTTCTAATAGAAGAACGCCAAAACACTCAAAGAAGAAATAATTTATTTGACTTTTTTCCTATTTGAGGATTCAGACAGGATCGAATCAGTGTTATATATTATAATAGTGGAATCGAAAACAGCGAAAATGAAACTCTGATCTGATTACTTAATGTGTATATTAATATTATTTGTTTTAATAGCTATAATACCTTAATAAGTTAATTAGCTTACGATTACGATAATTGAATATTGCTAATCTACTTATAGTTCGAATTCGCGAATTACAAACCTAATATTATTAACAGTTATTACGTAATAGCCTGCTAAGCTTATCCTTGATCCGCGATTAGTGCCAACCTTGACTTAGGATAATTCCTAAAACTTTGCTTTCTACATTTTTATAATTAAAAATGCAGAACGCAAAGTTTTTTGACTAAAAGACCAACACCTAGGAAAAACTTATAGAATGACTTTATACTTAGATCCTATTCAATTATAAACTTAAAATTTGGGGCTAAGCTAAGCTTTAAATACATATTTTGCAGCGTGCCGTGAAAAAAAAAATCCCACTACATAACCTACTCCTTTTTTGATAGTAGTTTAAAAAAGTTGATTTTAGACTAACGTAGAAGATAATCTTTTTATCGCCCAAGTGTGCAGTAATGCACTTGTCATTGGAAATAATTTTACCTAAAATTTACCATTGTTTATTTTTTCTTTTAATTTATTAGATGATGTTCTGTTGTCGAATCAAAATAAACAAAGATATTAAAATAATCACATCTAAGGTAATAGGATTTTCAGAATTAGCTCTTGTGTTATTATGATTTTTCTGTAGAGACATAGACACATCACTATAATATGGGTAAGTGTCCAAGGAGTCCGGTCACGAGCTGACTTAGAACACTTTATATCGTAATTTCCGCTTACGTGTCCAGAATTTGATATGCACTTTCCTTTTCTTTAACCCTTTATTGGTTCAGAAATTTGTTTTCAGAAAGTTCCATCGTTTGCAACGACTTCAACATAATATTTAATGTGCACTATACCAAGATGACTGAAATACAATAAAAAGCATTTAAAGCTCTCTTTACCTTTTCCCAAACTTGCACACAAGAATGAGCAACGTAAACAGTATGTAACATTTCCTAATTGTTTTGAATTTTGAAACACACACTTAGCTTAAGTACTTTGTGTTTATATTCCACATTAAAATGCATATTTGTTAAAATGTAGTCCGCGGTGCTCGCTTGCATTTCGACATGAAGTGAAAGTTTGGCGATTCGCCAACTGTGATTTAGAGTATGGACTTTATGGCTTATGGAATTGACATGCTTGGCGAATTGAACTTGTCTAACTAATACGTTTAACGTTTTGCAACGTCTATTTTAACCTAGGATTTTAAGGATATTTAAGACACATGTCAGTTTTATCAGATCCACAATTAAAAAGTATTTTTGAGAGTAAGATAATTGATCATATTGATTGGCTCTCTAATTTAAAAATATCCAGAACACCTCGCGGCTGGAACCTCTTCAAAAACTTTGTTTGTAGCAATTTGCCCGTTTTTCCAATATTTTTTTATAATTGCGCGGATCATTGTGTAATAGACACTCCTTTACATGGCTATCGTTGGCAATTGATTAATAAACTGAGACTCGCCCACAATCAATTAACAACTTACACACCATTTTCTGAAAAAGATTCTGTGTGGGTATTTTTTATTTTTTTGTTTATCCAATGTCAGGTTTGCAAAACCTAAACCTAGTCAATCAATACAAAATCTAAGTACTGTAAAACTTTGTTATACTGTACTTTTGGACACCAAATGTAACCTAAATGATACTTACCTATGGTATCTACTGACAAAAGCAAAAATGAGCCGTTATAAGGAATAATGTTCTCAATTCCTCGATGCGATTACTTGAGGAAATGATAATATACAGTTTAATTGTGATTCACAAAGACTCACTTGTGCCTACTAATTCATTCTCGATTAACAAACTAATTAAAGACAGTTTGTTACTTGAAACTCGTAGAGTATTTTAGACTCTCATTACACACACATAAGGTCTTTAATTCATTGGCAACTTGGGTGGTGCTTTAAACGTATCAGACACGATGTGAAACACATCTTTGAAAGAAAATGTTGGACTGTGCTTCCGTATAAAGATAACTCAAAATGATGAATATATCATTTAAACTTTAAACTATAATTACATGTTGTGGTAAATATTTGTATTATTTTAAAATATTTTTAGCGGCTTTTATTCAATTTCTCTGATCTCTGAGTGGGTTTTATTGAATAGATTTCATGGTGTGTTATTTTGTGTGTGAGAGAAAGTCGCGAGGTCTCAAGCAGCGCGTGCCCTTAGTGCACGATCGGTCTCTTAATAGGTTACTGCAGAACTAGTTTAAGTTGTTAAGTCTGGCCGAGTTTAGTGAAAAGGAAAACCAAAATAAACTCCAATTGTTGCTTTTATCTCTTTACCTACTTATTTCTTTGATATTATACGACAAACTTTCATAGATAAAAAAAAGAATCAGGAAGTAAAAATTATTACTAAGGGCCAGTTTCACCGATTACAGATATCCACAACTTCATTTAACAGATTGTGTATGGAAAATCTGTCAAAAAATTAACCTTTTAAAAAAGCTGTCTCTAAACAAGGTAAAAGGAAATGGCTGTCTCTAAATAAGTTAGTCTATAGTGATAGCCATCAAATTTTATCTCCCGTCTCACAAATTGTTCCAGAAATTTTAATATTGAGGCTTTTAAAATGACGGAAAGCGCTTTGCAAGTTGTTCGCGTCATTCTTCATTGTGCTAAAGCGGGCTTTCTGAACTGACAGCTTTGAGCTTTAAAGTTAAAGACGTTACAGAGTGTACTTACATACTTCAGTTTCAATCCGTTTTCATTTTACTTGCGACAAGGGATCTAAATTTGATATGCCATGTTAAGTTCGATTGTTGAAAGGAGCGAATTGAAATATCTCTTATTAAAGTGCTATCCTGACCCAAACATCTTTTATGCATAACCTTTCGCATAAACATCTCCAACGGCGTAACATTTGCGTGGTATTTAGTAGTTCAACCTTTAGATGGGTCCCGAGGGTACTGCTAAAATATCATAAATTAGGTCCTGTCAGGTGGACGCCTACTCAGTAATTAGTGAGATTATTTAAGAGGTAATCAATGCGATTCTCATTCATAGGTGTTTTTCCTCTCGCAATTATGTTTGGGACTTATTAATTAAGCTTTAGGATGTTCTTATTCAAATAGGATCGCTAAGCAAAATAGTAATTTAGCTATAATGCATAACAGTAAGATTTATGCGCTGAATAGTCTAGAGTCAGGACAGAAATAATTGTGCATACTATTTCCAACAAGTTTGTGCTATTTCTCGTCCTACTTGTCGAATTAAATATGTATTCAGAAGTCGCAACGAATAACACAGTGCCGCTCAACCGTTCGCGTTAGATTCTATAAATAAACTAAAAGGATTGGTTCTTGACTGCTGAGCCGTGGATACCGAGCTACTCTCTAGTCTGTACTTTTTTTTTAAAAAAAGCTCTTCATTCTTTTAGTTATGCTATAATTATGCCCGCACTTTTGGTTATTCTTTTACAGTTTTTTTATTGCCAGTTCGGATAAGATTAAAATTTCTATGAATTATAGAATCAGCAGAAAATTTTGCGGTTCGAAAAATAAATAAAACTGGAGTGTCAGTTTGTAATCATTAATAAATGTATAAGAATCCTGGGTACGGCGGTTAATATTAACTCTTTACGTTATTCTTAACGATCAGTAATCTATGATTTGTTTGCTAAGCAGTAGGTACTAGGCAGTAGCTTTACAATCGTAACTAGAGGCAGTTATTAGCAGTTAGCAAATGCCAAGCACTGAAAGCAAAGGTTAATTGGACAAATAAATAGGCGTTTTCGACGTTGCAAGAGAACCTATTGTACTGTAGTTGAAGAAAGGTAGGTAGGTGCTAAATTCAAAATAATGGATATAAATTATTATTTATCTCTTAGTATTGGTATTTTACTTCAAATTTAAACTTCATGTTTCGTAAATATATTGTACCAAACGTATATATCACGTTTAATGTTAATAAATTGGCATGCTAAAACATATGCGGCCACAAGTGATAAATTGCGGCAAGAAACAAAGCAACAATGAGGAATAACCAGAAAAACTTAGATAATTACTTGAGCTTCGGTAGACTTAATTGGTTTATCTTTCCTCGGCTCAACGTGAGGTGACTAGATGATACATAGATCAAAAAGTTGAGCCTTATAATTTCTTGTTGCCAGCAATTCTTGTGCATTGTTGTTAGTTCATTTCACCGCAATTAAAACTATTAAATTGTACTTTCTAAAATATTAAACGCGTATCCAATTTTCATTATATAATTTCAATCCGCATATGTTAAGCGATTCAAATGTAATTCAAATCGGCCGGACAGGTCTAAACACTTGCCCGTGTTATTGCGAGAATTACTATGTATAATACTAGAAACTTTATAATCATCACTAACAATTAATAACAACGTCAACAAAATAAAAAAAACCGTGCATGAAGGGTTCCGTACCAGTACAAAGCAAAAATTGGGAAAACGCATTATTTTAATTTAAAACTTTAGAAAAATGTTAACTCCCTTAAGATTAATGTTTTTTAAGATTAAAATTAAAAAATAAAAATTGATGACAAAGTTTAAAATTTATAAAAAAAGAATCTAGGAATGGTGGGAATCGAACCCGGGCCTCTTCGTACTTAAGTAGGCATCCTAATCACTCCACCACGCCGCTGATGATAAGCGCGTCAAATTTATCGATATAATTATGAAAGGAACGAAAACGGAGAAAATTGTTGTATTAGAGTCCCCTTTAAGCATTAAATTTAGTTTGATTTTAATATATTTTGTTGTTATAGCGGCAGTTGAAATACAATATTCTGTGAAAATTTAAACTCTCTAGCTATTACCGTTCTATCGTATACAGCCTGGATACAGACAGACAGACAGATAGACAGACAGGCTGATAGATATCGAAGTCTTAGTAATAGGGTCCCGTTTTTATCCTAGGGTTCGGAACCCTAAAACAATAATAATGTTCGCTTACGATCCTAATTTAATTTAGTTCACCTGTACACAGTCGTCTTTCTGGACTTTAAGGGTTTTAAGGATTTCGTTGTCAAGTCCTTAATTTAATTTAGTCTCCCTGTACATGGTCTCAAGTACAGGGACTTTGCCACTTGCCCATCTACATAATTAGGATTTAGTGTAGTGTCACATCGGTGTCGATGGCGGCGCATTCCGAACCGCAAATAGAACGACCGGTGTCTCTTTGCCTCGTTGAAATATCTTTAGATTTTCTTATGCCCGCGTGGGTTTAAGTTAATGTATATAACTCGTGGTTAACTACTAACTTTTTTATGTGCCATATCGTTCTCTTGTGTATCTATAATCTACGCGACTGGGGACACGATATTTAACGTCGTTGCTTTACTTCGATTCGGCGCAATTTGTAATACTTTTGTTATTCCTACTTTTACTGTTTGCCAAATAGGAAATTATAGTTTACAATTAAGTTGCTTTCAAAGTACTCTTGTACTTTGCACAGCATCATGATTATAACTTGGCACTGTTGGCAGCGACTCATTGGACTTATCTGTTTCACTATCGTCAACTACGACGTTGTCGTGTTTGATAATTATTGTTTTATCTAGTTTAATAATTAACTACTTAGCTTAGAATAAATTCTAAGTAAAAATGTGGATAGTTCTCTTATTCGAAATATTTAATCGACGCCTACATTACACATGCGTAAAGGAGTGATACTGGCGATCAAGAAATTACTGTAAGCGAGCTAAAACCTACGTGCTATAAACTGCTAACTTAGGTAAAAGTTTAGAATAATTGAAGACATAAGTGGAAGAAGCGAGTAACTAACATTTTGCAACCTTTGCAACAGTAAATAATTTTTGCCCATTAAATTTTAATATGTCTTGTAATTTTGCAATTTCATTATGTAGCTTGTTTATCTAGGTATACATCAAAACTACATTATTTTAATTTCAAATCAGTTTTTCAGTCCATTTACACGAAAATTCTATTTTACAGTTTTTTTTAATGTTAGTTACCCGCTTCTTCCCCTTATGTCTTCAATTATATGTTAGCAATTTTGTTGATAGTGTTTGGTAAAATATACACAAATTTAAAGGTATCAGTGTAAAATATCGTTAGAGATCCGATAACGGAGGAAGGAAATTGATTCGACTGAAATTGAACGCGGTCGAGTTACCGAACGAGGGACGGCACGTCGGTTGTGATGTCGATATTGGATTCAATTTTTATATTCGTCAACGTGCCATATAGCTTATCAAAAACCGGTCATAGATAAATGACAACAGCGAAGCTAAAAGCTTTTTTTTAGTTGCAAGCGAAAAGTGCATGAGATTTACATTACACATTACTCAGCGTTATGTCTTTATGTTAAGATCCCTAAACATTTCTTTTCTATAGCTTTAGCTTTGCTGTCCAAATCGTCGTATGCGAATCTCCTAATTACCTAGAAGTTTTAAAATATGACATTGTGAAATTATTCTTCACAACAAAAAATGTTGCTTGCATCACACTTTGGTGTTTGTTCCCCAGAGTCTGGACCTAATTTTGCCACGAGATAGAAAAACTTTTTTCATCACGTCTTTAAGGTTAGGTTACAACACAAGTTCTAAAAATTGGTAAAACATGGATATCATAATTACGTCAATTTTTTCGTCAAAACTAGTGCTTGATTTTGAACTTAAAATAAAGTAAGGCTTAAAATGACGTCAGTATTAGATGAATACAAAGAAGTTTCAAATAACGTGACCATAACAATGCTCAGGTACACAAGGCCAACGTCCTTGGGCAGACGGTGGATAGTCGAGATGGTTCACGGTGAAACGCGTTGTCACGCCTCGGTACCCACCCCGGAATCTAATTAAACATTACAACATCGTGCTTAATTATTTCAAAAGTATTTCGACGGAAACACGAGATAGAAAGACGAAGATAGAAGATCCGAGACTCGTTTCTCAGTGCGCCTGATAAGGCTGGCACTGCATAATATGCCGATGACGCTGTCAACAGTTACAGGTTAATGAGTGAAAAATATCTGTTATATAATCGCAGGAAAAACTATTGCTGAATGTCTTAGTAATTCGTCAATTGTCTGTGTTCAGATTAACTGTTAAACAGGAAAGATAAGCTCCTTGCGACTTCTTCTAGCTTAAAATAATTTTCAGTTAATGGAGAGAGTTGTATTAATTTTCTTTCACATAGAGAACGTAGGTCAACTATTTCTCCGCTGCAGCCTTGTTTACGTTTAGTTCTGTCAATTTCTTTGTATTGTCGGTATATTTAATACTTACTAAGTATCCCCTTCTGTATACTTACTACTTAGTTTCGAGCCATCAGCGCCGACGTGTGCGGTCGGCGTAATATTAGTCTTACACCGACCGCGATCAAATCAGCCTAAAATAATTTCATAACAGGTAATTTAAAATATCAATGTGAAAAGTGACAACCCTGGACCGCGCCAGTCTTTTGTCATGTCAAACGACTAAACAAGGAGAGTTGCCCTACTCGTTGATATTTCTACTCTGACATTAGTCTCACATCGACAAGATAACGCACTAATACGGGAACTTATAGCAGTTGTATGAAAATAACAGCACTAATTTAAAGATTAATTAAAATATGTTGAAAATTCTTGTGCGCGTGAAAAGCTTCGTAGCTGGTGCCTGGTAGGTTGTGTTACCGGCTACGAAGTTTTTGTTTCATTTTTTGGGAAAATTACGGACTATTTTTTAAGACTTCTGAAATGAAGGTGTGTTTTATGAACATAAATTATATTAGGTGAATTGCAGTGGCATAACTACAAGGTGGCAAGCCGGCAAAAGCTGGAAGGGGTAGATAAGTGACAAGCGATTATTTTTTACAGTAATCGCTTGACGTGTTTTTGTATTGGATTGACATAGTGGAACGAAAACGAATTTGCCACGGGCCTCGAAGGGTATAGTTACG
>JAOTAV010003394.1:11259-32149 GCA_026546445.1 Cyclargus thomasi | reverse complement strand
GTTGTAGTATTTTTGTACTGTTTTAATGTGGTGTAATGTGTATGTGGCTGAATAAATGTTATTATTATTATTATTATGTAATAAATTCTATTAAGCCTTTAAAAACTGACAAAATTCGAAAAAAAAACTCAAATAATGACCCTGGTGGTCCGGCAAGAGATAAGCGCTTATCAACATTTCTTTTTGACATTAATTATGTTAATCTCATGTCACTTAAATCCAGGAAGAAATGGAAACAAAGAGCGACCTTGATATTTCACTTTCACAAACACGACTTGCAAGTTGCAAGCCTCGTTTTCTTGAGAGAAGTCAAAATTAAAATCCATACTTTTATTTTTAAAAAATACAAAACTGTGTTATATTTGTATGCTGTATGCTGATCGCGGCAGCCTCTCGCGACTCGCGTTGATCGGAATTGTACCTTAAAGGTGCCTGAAATTATAATGAAGTTTAGGTCCTAAGAGACATAGGACAGTTTCCAACATCAAGTTTCTAATTGGACTAAAACGGTCAGAGTAAAAAATTACTGAGGGGTAAATAGCTTACTAAACGTCAGTATTCAATTGACCCTTTGAAAAAGAAATATGAAGAACTGGGATTGTATGTATGTATACGATACGATCCCATGATTATTGAGATTGTCGTATATAATATCCGATCCAACACACGCCGCTCGTCAGTTGCCGCCATTTTGACTAACTGTCAATGTCACTTGGCAATGACTGTACGAGACAATATAAACGCTCTGACATTGGCAATTCATGAAGGAGCCATTTTTTAAAAGAAGAAGAAGAAGAGACAATATAATCCTTGGACCCAATACACTACAGTATGCATTCGAAAAAGTACCCGTAGTCACAGAAAAATTGCGTCTTACGGCGTTGTGCTGTGTTTCGTTCGGTGAGTGAATTTACCGGTGGCCCAAATACCCTCATTTCCTATTCGTATTTCCGTAGCCTATTCCTCCATCAAAAAAAGGCCGGCAACGCACTTGCAACGTTTCTGCCGTTAAAAGTGCCCATGGTCGACGGCAGACACTTTCCATCAGGTCTGTTAGCTTGCCCAATTCTCATAAAAAAAGGAATTAATAATTACGACATCGTTTTGGGAATAGCCCCCGCCTGGTAGCGTTATCAGATACGATTCTAGTACATATTGAGTTCGGTCGAAGTTTACGTCACAGTTGCATCACTATAATCGTAAATAGGTTAACGATCGAGTTATGTAAACACTAATTAACTTGTATACAATGATATTTACAGAAATAATTACCTTTATTAAGACAAGCTCCGATTTATATCGAAGCATCGGTTGGTCAAGCGAATATTTAACATTTTTGTTTTAATATGTTACGAAAAAATATGTGTCTTATAGAGTACCGCTCATGAAGTGTGACAGGTTTTTAAATAGCTACCTACATTTCAGGAATTTCTTCATGTAAAAACTGTTGTAATGATATTGTTTACCACACAACGGTGTACCTCAAAAGTCAAACTGAATATAAATTTACTAAAAGCTAGTTGAGGCCCACAACTTCGTTGCACAAAAATTTGTATATCACGGGAACCTTACATTTTCCCGGGATAAAAAGTATCCTGTGTGTTGCCTACATTCAATATTTATTAAAAAAAAAAATTTTAAAATCCGTTCAGTAGTTCCGGATATTAGCGCGTACAAACAATTTTTTTTATCGATTCGAGTTCTATTACTGTTCCTAAGCCCCCCACATAGATTAGTTTGTAAAAATATCAATTGTACAGACACCCCAATTTTACTGTTTTATTATATGTATGGATGTAACTTTGTTTTCCAAAAAAGTACTGCAAGAGATGGTGAACTAGCTCTAAAACTATTCAGCCGATTTTGTTAACATTATAGGTTTACTTAGAATAGACCATGGACAAGCAAGGGCTTGTTTCACCACTTCCTGATAAGTGGCAGATAGACCACAACTTTTTTTAGACAGATTTTCCATACGGGAACTGGGTTAAACAGGCTCTAAGGAGCCTTCTAATAGCAGGTACCAGGAGGTATTGTTTTTAAGCTGGCAAAGCAACATAATATATGTGAGTGCTTAACAAACTAACAAAGCTTCTGGCGAAAGTTAGTTATTACCCAGCTTTGCCAGTAGCAAATTAACATGGACACTGGACAGGCACCGCCCTGACGAGTCAATTGCATATTGCTGGCATGCCACATCCTGCATAATGTGACTTTTAAATAGCTTTAGCTTTTAGGGTTCCCTAACCTAAAAAAAAAAAACCAGTACAAGGCAGTATGTCAAAGTCACCAGGTTAACACAAAGTTTATTCTTGACGGAATTTTTGTAAATTTTTTACAATTACCATTTTAGGGTTAGCTTGCCTACTTGGTTTATTCTCTGCCGGGAAATTAACTCTATAAGATTTTTTTCAATAGTTTCTTGAATGTACAGTTGCTTCACTTTTTGTAAAATAAACGTACCGAGTCTTGAACACTTTGAAGTAAACAAATGAAGCAAGGAATCGAAACTATTAAGGAACGGCACACGTCGTGTATACACGCCTATATTTTTAGAAAGATAAAAATCAAGTGAAATGGATAAATATGCTCAGAATAATTTTAGTATGTACTTTAATTCTTAACCAAGGAAAGCCTTGTTTTGAAAGAAGCCTGCTGTAGTGCACTAGCTTCTTCCTCTCGCCTGAATTTGGTGGATGTTTTTCGTCCTAAAACACGATTTAAGGTGTTAGGTGTGTGCCACTCCAAAGCGTGTTCATAAAGTCGCAGACGCTAGGCAGGAAGAGTGGGACTTATGGGTTCGTAGTGTTTGTAATACATAAATGACAGTGACGTTGACAGATGTCAAAGAGTGGCAGCATCGTCATGTGCGCTGCTTAGCTAAGTCTATGTTACAATTCCTTAACCATAGTGATTTCCCACCTATGAACTTCTTCATTAGTTCTTTCTGAGTATAAAAAGCTATAAATAAAATATATTTGCACAAGAACAATATACACATGTCAATTAACTTCGCGGTAACATCTGTATTTGTATCGCGACTGTAGATTGGAAAAGTTGTTGCAATAAACACAGGTTAATTCGTCGACCTATTACTAGCTAATCACGCAGTAAATCTCTTAACATACTAATAAGGATAGACGTTTTTAAGACAGTCACATTTTTTAATTTTAAATTTGGTGTAAGAATATTTATTTATGTATTGGCAACACAAACTTGAAGTTGGTAATACTGAGAGTGGTGGTAGAAAGCGTAAGGAAGGTTCACGTAGGGTAAAGCACGGATCACACTTTTTTGGAAACGAGCTTCGTGTCAACACTCTTAGCATTGGCAAGGAATAAAGAATTAATAAGTGTACAAGTTGGTTATAACTGGACAGTTATAATGCCTACATTGCAAAATGCGATTGTGAATATAGTTCACATGAAGTCAATCAAGCTGGATATTGGCCCGGAGTAAACAGGCATCGTGTTAGCGCTGCTGCCAACGACGCCTAGACAGAGCTCCCGTCCATTTTAGGCAACATGTAAACTTAGGTCAGGCCTAAGGTCGTAAACTGCACGCTGAGTTTGACACAACGCCATTAATTATTAATAACACACTAATACAACAACAACACTTATTATTACAGCGCGAGCGGAGAACTTTGTACCCCTTTTTACGAAAGACGTGCAGACGTAAAAGCATGAAATTTCTCCCGGTTATATTTGATATGAAGGATGAGCGTGGATAATCAATATTTTTAATATGCTTTAATATTACATATTTTTAATAAATAAAATGCTACGGACACTACAATATTTTCACATGACACGATAATCATACACAAAATAATCTTTTATTATGACGTATGATTGAAGTCTGAGTTTTTTTTTTATCATAAAATTTAATAGCCTGGTAACAAGAGCTTTATGTCAAATTGAAGTCTGTGATTGAATTGAGTATAGATAATATTTATATATCTCCTCTGCACGATGTATTTAAATATTTATGGTCGAACTTCGACCACACTGGGACATCTAGTCTTCTTAGATCCGCAATCTGACTCTGTTTCAACTTATCCGATTGTACATAATATCTAGAACAGGAACAACATAGAAGAACAGGGATGGCGAACCATTGTCAAACTACTGTTCTTGTAGAAATACATTACTACTACAACTAGACTTTTGAAGACCTCGGTGCCCACCTTTCAAAATGTGTCTGTCAGTACCGTGCCCAAAATTTGGTACATACTCGCGTCAATCTGCCATCCATGTAACATACTTATACATAACTACAAGCACGTAACAACAGAACTCAGCGGTAGGGAATGGAAGAGTGTGATTCGTGAGTTAGTTACGTCGTTTGTTATTTCCGTCGGCAGTCTAGCGCTAAATCATGGCAACACTGCTACAATTTGCTACACGAGCTGCCATAAAAATGCGTATTTTTACATCTTAAAAGTAAAAAATGCGCAAGTGTTGTCGCGTGTGAACCGTACTCAATCACAGCGAAGACTACCCATATTACCTTTCCATCTCTCAAAATATTTCCGTGTGAACTTTCATCTGAATCGGTTCAGAGGATAAATGACAGATGTACATGCAGTATCTTAAGTACTACCAGAAAGTTGATTCATAGCCATTAGCCAGGTTGCGGACATGAGGAATTTGGCCGCGTTATGTCATTACTGGGTTATCACGACTCACATGGAATTTAGTTATTGTCGTATTCTACGACTAAGGTTTTTTCATAGCTATATATTTTATATATATATATATATATATATAGCATAGCTATAGATTTTTCGATTGTACAGTCAGAGAAGATATAACTGATACTGATAGATATCGTGGGTCTAAGCTATTTGGCCGGGTTATGTCAAACTCAGCCGATAGATCACGACTTACATGACATATCATATTATAATTGACATATTCCGACCAAATGACGTAGGTCGGTCAACTGGATCTTTTTTATTTTCCCCCATTATACATAGCCGCAAATTGCGTTCCAAAGGGTAGGAAAATCAGTCTACACATATTATCTTTCTCGATTTTAAAGCCGATATGACAGCTCTCATGCATCTAATGCCAGCGATACACAAGGCTATTTTTTCAAGCCAGGATAGAAAGTTAGTTTCTGTGAGCTAGCAAGCTAGTATTTCTGCCTTGATGTGGTTAAAACTAGCATCATTTCAGAGTTATTAATCTGAGTAAATTCGTTGACAAGCCAGTTTCAGCTAGCTAAGTTCAGAAGGGAACTAGCTTGCTGTCCTGGCTTGAAACACTGGCCTTGTGTATCCCGGGCTAGTGGAATAAGGGAACAAATCACTGTCCTATTGTATTTCAGGAAATAATAAACTGATCTGACATGGATTAATTAGTCGGAATGGGAAATAAATCCGACCATTCCAAACCCAATCACAGATTCTTTCAGGGGATTACCCGAATTTTAAAATTAAATGATTAAAGCGTCCAGTGTTCTGTGGTTTAAAGTGTATTAAAAAAATTAACTGACGACATTGTAGTAGACCGTACTTATAATAAGATATGAGGAAAAGGATTTTGTCTCTATATCAAGTATTCAGAGTATGATTTTGATTATAGCAAATAAATTATACTTCGAAATACATTATATTTTATTCATAAAAAATAACACTTTCTCCTTTAAATCACAAAAAGGAATAACACTTTAATTTTTACAAAAACTTGTATTGAAATACTCGTGTTTAGGTCTCAGAATCTGATAAATGATCAAAATCTTTTTCGCCACTACATTGTGTGATACCGTCTACAGAATTTTTGAATTTGGAAAGTTTTTCCCAGGTTCAACTTATAGTTTGACGACCACAGTGAGTCCTACATATCCGCGGCAGGATTTCCTGGTCACCCGCGGAATGCATAAAGGTATTTCTTGGAGTTAAAGAAAAGAAAAAAAAAGGTTTATTTTCTACGGTTACATATTTTTTCCTAATTCACAAAAGAATTAGAAAAACAAAGGCGGAAAATATGTAACACATAATTATTGATAGAAATAAATACCTAACCACTGTTCACATTTTAAATCTAAGAAAGAAGGCATAATCTATGATTGTGACGATAACTGATTCCAAATATTACCTTAACATAATCTACCACAATAGGGAAGACGAGTTTTACACACACATCGATTGTCCACCAACAACGTCATCCGGGAACGAAAATATTGCCGCCGGATAAAATGCAACTTTATGACATAGACTACAGGTTTCATTTTCCTCTACGCTTTTAATGATGGCTACGACATTGACGATAGAGCAAAGTCGCTAAAAAATGAAACTTATAGCCTAGATCATAAAGTTGCATTTTATAAGGTCGAAATAATCTCGTTCTCGGTTGACGGTTTTAGTGGACAAAGAGCGTAAGACAAAAATTATTGAATCCAAATTATTATGATAGTGAGCTGAAAGATATACAGAATGACAAAAAATCTTTGAATTCTGTTGAGAAATAAGTAAGATGTTAGCGATTTAAGTTTTCTACACATCTCTTTCTTTCAAAACGTTGTTTAGTATGAACTTTGTAAGCAGCTAATGGACTTTGAAGTCACAATCAATATCGGATCTCTCTTTCTAACTGACTACCTCAAAAGGCTTGTAACTTTGTTGTTTTCAATTTTATCAAAAAACTGATTAGACTACATCGTTTTTCTATACATATAGATTTATATAAAGAAAGAATAAAAATCATGCATATTCCCTATTACTGATTAACGAGAGGAATAGGTTATGTTTTGAAAGAATTAGCTCAGGGAAGCCCTAAAAGTCCTTAAACACTCGCTATCTAGACTGTAATAAATTAGTTATCACGCGACCGTGTTTACTGTATGTTTCTAAGAGTTCTTTTAGGGTTATTTAGCTTTGGCTAAGGCAATAAACTATAGCCTAAAAATTTGGGCTATAAAGTCTAAAACTGCATTACACCGCATCGCACCGTCAATATCAAGGAAAGCGCGAAAGTTATATTATTAAAGTTACTACATGTCGCCCTGTGGTCGAAATTCGATCATAAATATTTAGTTCCATCGTGTAGAGCAGCTATTAAAAACAATTCAATCTCAGACTTTAATTTGGCATAAAGGTCTCGTTACCAGGCCATAAAATTTTATTAAAAAAACACAGTCTTCTACAGAGTTAAACAAAAGAGTGTGTCGTGTATGATTATCGTGTCATCTGAAAACATTTAAGTGGGCGTAGCTTTTTTTAAATAAAAAATATCCAAAATTAAGTAAAATTGGAGTGTCACATAGTACATTTAATATTTTTACAAAATTATCAATGTTTTGATTTTGACAAATTATTAAAATTGGGTGCTAACGAAAAGTGATAGAATACATATCGACAAAAAAAAGTTGTCTCTTTATCTGTTTGTACGCGCTAATCTCGGGAACTACTAGACGGATTTGAATAAATCTTTGTTTGTTTAATAGCTATTAGGTCTGCATCTGGTCAACATATAGGATACTTTTTATCCCGGGAAAATGTACGGTTCCCGCGTGACATACAAATTTTTGCGCAACGAAGTCGCGGGCACCAAGTAATTATTAATAAATTCCTTGATCTTAGTCACGGTTGTATTTTGCTTTGCAGTAGGGTATATTTTTTTTATTTATTTCAATACACATTTTAAAGGCCACACATAATTATTAAAGTTTTCGAATAAACCAAACTAAAAAAAGCTATGGAAAAGAGTTCCTATGATATTTTGTCTAAAACGTTATCTCCTTGCTATGACCGCTTAAGCTGGACACGTCGGACGTCTTTGGTATTTTTGTTCAAAGAAAGCACCCAATGTTAGTCGTATTCCGTTAGCTGGGTTGAACACAGCGCGACTAAATTACGTAAGCCATCTGCGAATCGATTGGTCTGATAGTATTGTTGTATGTATGTTAATAGAGATTTGAACCATACCATTCCACAGTATAACAATGGAAGTTCATATACGGGGTGTTATAAGTAAAAGACATTGCTTTAACGATTATAGCCGAAGTCGGCCGATTACTTCCGAACATCGTTAGACAAAGCACTGTTGTTCGTGTTTAGTTTTATTGGCACTTTTCTGTTATTTTCTTCAGCGGTGTTTATTGTTACATAGACGTAGGCATTTTGAGGCTAAAATCGTAGGAACCACTTTAGTGTTTTTGGGACCAATGTAACTTTTAAAGTATTGACTGTTAGTTCATAATAGACGTTTTTCGTTTTCGTTTATAGAGAAAAAGCACTATACTATGCCAAAAAGCCAAAAAGGTTTTGTTAGTTACTGACATCAGCTGGTCTATGTTTTGAAATGTTTGTCTCGTTTAACTTTTAGAATTTAATGAAAGCTGTGAATTTATAATATATATTTATAATAATATTTGAAACCGAAATAACAGAATATATTTTTTTGATCAACTATCATTCTAATGACCTCTTTCTTTGTAGGGTTCCGTACCCAAAGGGTAAAAAAGGGTTTTTACTAAGATTTCGATGTCTGTCCGTCTATCTGTTTGTCTGTCTCCAGGCTGTAAATCAAGTATAATAATCGTTAGAAAGTTGACATTTTCACAGAATATGTACTTCTGTTGCCGGTATAAAAACAACATAAATTTACTATTTTAGGGTAGCTTTAGTACAGAAATATGTTTATTGCTTCCTTTTAATTTTTTTTATAA
Source organism: Cyclargus thomasi (assembly GCA_026546445.1). Taxonomy (NCBI): domain Eukaryota; kingdom Metazoa; phylum Arthropoda; class Insecta; order Lepidoptera; family Lycaenidae; genus Cyclargus; species Cyclargus thomasi. Next base: position 23,473 of record JAOTAV010003394.1, on the reverse strand, counting down.
ATTTAAAACGTTCAGAAATACGTTTTCCAAATTTTGTTGCTATGTACTGGCACGGAACCTTTCGTGCGCGAGTCCAACTCGCACTTGGCCGGTTTTTTACTTTTTACTGTCAGAGCTGCTATATAGGTAATAGGTATCGTACAAACTCTTGATAGACGTCATATTTCCAGATACTTAATTGTTAATATACTGAACATTTAATTATGACTTCGGTCATAGACAAAGCTAAATTTTTATTCTTAAAAGGTCATACGGTTCATAAAGGCTGTATAAATAGCAAAATTATAACACTTACATAATTATTGTTAATAGATGTGGATATGAACCAGTAACGTCTACATTTGGTTATTGCTAATTACTTGTGACCGGTTGGCGACATAATTAATGTAAGAACTGAACCCGTTAACACTTTCCTCGCTAAAAGCGTTCCAAATTCAAAATTGTATTTTTATCTCTGGTCATCTGTCCTTAAGACTTATTATCCAAAAGACTTACTCGACTGCGCCAGAAGGTAGGTTAAGTTTTCGAGTATGTATGTGTAATTGTTTGGCACGCTCTGCCTGCTTTATGGATTTTGTCTTGAGAGGTGTCGTTAGATTTGTATTTACTGTGAGTGTGACACTAGATATTATATCAAAATAAACAAAATGGCGGATTTTTGGCGCTAAATTGAAATATCGCGTTGTTTACATTGCAACGGATATTTTGTTTAAGGACACTTAGCATTTGATTGATTTTCGTTGATTTTCTCTGTTTTCTTGCTTTTCTCTTGAAAATTTTCCTAAATTTTCTTTACTATAAACGTAGCAAATGGAAAACCGAGAAAATCGCTTCGTGAGTTCCGGAGTTATAGCGTCAGAAGAAAAACCCGAATAATTTTATTATATAGATGACAAGTAAGCTTGGGAATGATTTATCGAATGCATACTTACGTTTACAAAGATCTTTCGCTTAGATCGAAAGACAAACACTCTCTTTTGCGAAGAGAAAATAGATATTTCGTGAATAATACGAGTATAATGGTTATACACAATCAATGATATAGATATCTAAAAAAAAATCATGTCCGTATTCCTTCTCTTATACATTTCTACTGGTATGCCTATCCTGCTGGATTTCTTTCTCGACACAGAAATCTACGGCGAAATTCTTACTTTATTGGATTTTTACGTTTTGCCTACAAAGGGTTCGAAGCATTGTTGAGCAGTTAGAAACATTTATACTTTAAAATTGTGTTGAAAAGATTTTGAAATCCTGAATACCACTGTCCTATATATGTATAAATAGTTCGAAGCTCGACTAACGATAAGCCTAACCATGGTAAGGAGATTTGATTTGCACCATTTTGGCGCTGATGGTGGCGGGCGGGAAAGAAACTAATAATAGAGATAGGACAATGAGCCAGGATATATCGATAAAAATGTTTAATACAGCTCATTTAATATATTCTAACGCGATTGGCGCGAACTCGACGGAGAGAACTAGGTAGGGTTTTCATAGAAAATAATAATATAAATCCAATACTTTACCATTATTTATTACTTACCTTCAGACAGTTATGACACTTATAAGTGACAGATATCGATATTAATCTTTTAAAAAAACTTCCAGCACTATTGAATATCATTGTTTTCATTGATGATCAAGCGCCAATTTGCAAATTACGTCAGATTTAGTATTCTTTTCTAGACCAGTCAGGGCACTTCAAACTGTCTGTCAAGAGGTCAGTGCTGAATATATGTATATAATGAGTATATCCATTAGTATATCAAAAGGTCCACGCTAGTGTCTACACAGATACGCATGTCCTTGTCTGTAACGATAGAAAATATCTTGATACAAATACAAAACATTAATACCTATCATACATCTAAGACTGACTGAAAGAAAGTAAGGTCAGTATTTAACCAAAATAACAAATCAAACAGTTCACATATATCGTTTTAAATCATAATGAATCGTGCTCAAATTAATTATCTTCGTTTGCAGATAACAATCCAATTTATTGTGATCTAGCAATTATGTGCTCTTTTACTAATTAAATCGATGTTCAATGTAATATTTCAATATTGATAATTAATCGAATGATCCCGCAACTAGTAATATTAGGGTTGTCAAAAAGAAATGTAAATAGAAATCTCGTGATTAAAAATATGCATCTTTTAAATTTGTATTGCAATTCTTATGCAAAATAAAACACGTAGTAAAGGTGAATACCATATCCAGTATTTTGAGTAGAACGCGATTCTATTAAAAACCTTCGACACTCGACAAGCTAATCGTATTATCGTATTCGATAATTTTGGTAAATTAAAAATGTTTAGGATTTCACTCCGTCGAATTGGTAATTGAGAAAAGGCTTGCGATCTCTTGCGTCGAATATCAAAAATTTTAACATCTAATTTCGCTATCGGACAATCGATATCGATAGCTCAACTTAGTATAAATCGCTGAAACAACTCGATAGAATTTATGATCAACCCTAAAACTTCGTGCGTCTATAAACTTTATTTAAAGTTTTCAACCGAGCGAGTTGTTAGTACTATCAGGATTATAATTACTATATCACAAGCTACCTAAGGGCTTAGGGCTAGAGAGTAGACACGAGAGTACTCAGTAATTAACTTGGAGTATGTGAACGTCGAAAACGTTCTTGTTTTAAATGTTGACGTTTTGAAAATGGAGTCCAAACAGGGTTGCCAACTATTAGTTGTTGAATCTTATTTATTCTCGATAACTTTTTAAATGCGACTTTTGCTTTAGGTAATCTAGTCCGTCTCATATAAGGACAGCTACACAAAGTTTATTTAAATCCCTTTTACGCATTAAATGACCTTTTGAAAAAGCTTTTTAGAGTTACGTTTTTTTTTTTAATTATATGAAAATACCATTTTGATTTTGTTAAATAGAAATTAAAACGCTCCAACAAAAAATCATCTGCGTTAATAATGCATAAACAGTGGAATCAAGGTATTTGTACAAATAAAAAAAAATCGACACTTTTAATGAGTTGAATGATAAAATCGTTTAAATGTAAAGAGTTACATTTTAATCGTGGCTAAGAACCTGAGATCGTGTACTAATTGGAAAGTGGCTCGGTCGGCAAGCGTAAGAAAAATTTTAATTACTATAGGAGTTTTGAAATATTGCTGTGGGAACATGAAACATTCGTGAATTGATGCACAATCTTTACTATATTATAGATTTGACCTTTCTTTATTACTATTATTAAACAATTCAAAAATATGATTGCTAAGGTAATAGACACAGAAGAAAAAAGAACGAAATTATGAATTGAAGATTTAAGTGGTAGAAACGAATAACTAACATTTTACAAGTAAATACTCAGTTTTTCCCATAAAATTTTGTAATTTACCTATTTTATTATCTAGCTATATATTCAAAACCAACATTATTTTAATTTAAATTATTCTTTTCGGTCCTAAAGCGTCCATTTATGCAAAAAACGAGCAGTTTTTAAAATCTTAGTTACCCGCTTCTTCCACTTATGTCTTCAATTACAATTAAGCATACTAGTGAAATGAACAAATCATCTACTAACTTCTTTGAGGTGGTAACTCTTTAACAATTCTTATTTTAAATTTTGAATTCGAAAAAGAACAGACTTTTTTAAGGTTATCGTACTCTAGAGACGTGATTGATAAAGACGTAAACGGTAAAATCGGATACCCGGTAAAAATATTGAAAACATAAACCGAACAAAGAAAGATGAAACCACAGAGTGTAATAAAATTTTACGACAACTCATCCTGGGAGCGTAATATCCGAGTAAAGTTGCTGAAATTATGCTCAAGTACAAAAGAAGTTTGAAATATCGCTTAAAATAATCTCCAGAAACTTGGGATTGAAAGCTTTAAAAAATATATGGGCTTTCTGAATGTCGGGAAAATCTCTACTTTTCCTAGACAAGACTGGCAAACTAGCACGAAATTTTATACAAGGTGTAACAAAAATACGTGATAACACTTCAACGTTAGCGTGTGTCTCTTAAAAGATATAAAAAAAATATCCACAGACGAACATATAACTTCCTCGTTTTTGGAAGTCGGTTAAAAATCTCTGTGAAGCAGCAACGCTGAAGTAGATTTTGTTTTGTTTTGTATGGGCAAACTCTTGTTACTAGCGCGCTTGCACACAACATCATGTTCCTGAAATTTTTCAATTCCACGCGAGCCAAATCTGCAAGCAAAAGTTAATAAGAATAATGTTTTGTAGATATTACTATATGCTCATAAGCAATGTTACCCTCCGTAGTCCATTCTTATCACTAAGTCACCTAAAATCCAGCCGATCGGTTGCCTCGTTTGGGCGTGAAGGAGTAACAGACGGACTGTTTTATTAGTATGGATATTCGAAAGCAATTATAGATTATGCTAGGCTCCGAGTTTGAGCACTAGTAACGGCATTATCGCATGTCGGCGGACTGTTAGGTACAAATAGCTCAATTACAAACGTGAACGACCTTAAAAACATCAAGCTGGTTCTATTTATTCCACTGCACATACTCCCACACCAAAATTAATGCGAAAGTGTGCCTGTCTGTCTGTTACTTCTTCAAACAGAAGCCGCTGAACCGACTTGGCTGGAATTTGGCATGGAGATACTTCGAGTCCCGGGGAAGGGCATTGGATATCTTTTATCCTGGAAAATGTACGGTTCCCGTGCGATAAACGAATTTTGGCGCAGCGGAGTTGCGGACATCGTTGCGGGTTTGGAAGCGTTTCTCGTTTTTCGCATCTCGTTTTTCGAAAAAATATTGTCCGCGCTGCATGATTGTATAAATATTCATTTGCGAAACCACCTTACTTTATACCGTACTTGTAAATATTGTTACTAATGTAACGATTGAGTGAAACCAAACGTGAACAAAATTTTATTTACTTTTATTTATTTACAGTTTATTGTACACAAGAAAATTTACAAATAAAACATTTTAAAGAAGAAAAATGACATAACAGGTACTGCTCTTTTCTGAAAGAAATTTCTTCCAGCAGTCCTAAGTAAAGAAATTTTATTACTAAAACATGATATGCACAGATAAACGTGGAAAACAAAAATAAATTTAAAAAATAATAATAATAGATATAATATTTGTATAATTATTACATACTACATGAAAAAAATGTTATTATAACATACTATAATAATATATACTATAAATATTAAAATATTAAATATAAATACATACTATATGTAGATTTAATATTCATTACTGGATTCTTTGAGGTAATACTCCTTCATGTATCTTTTGAAGATGGGGATTGTGGGACCGTCACGAATGGTATGGTTATTACATTTACGAAAATGGCACACCTCAATTGGCCCCAAAACTCCAAAAATGCTCATTAAATCGCCACATGTACAGGTTATATGCATCCGAAAAATTCTAAGCACTGCAATTTGTCTGATAGGTTTCTTAAAGACCCTTTTTGGGGCATCGCGAAATGAGTCAAAATATAATTGGAGCCAAAAACGCGCGCCAGAGACGCCGCACAAAAACAAAACAAATGACAACAAGTACTTAGCAGAGGGGCCCTTAGTCTGCCCTAGCAATACATCATGTGCAGCCCTGCAGCCCTGCGACGTAGGACGATAAATTGGAGAAACTGCAGGAGACGCACAATTTTGCTTCGGTCACATATAATTGAATAGAACGATATTTTTTCAGTTACGATTGTATTTTGCTTGTTATTGATTAATAACTCTGTTAGTAAGTTTTTACAACGATTTTACATGGGATTTGAACAGCGCCAGCTAGCGATGCTTACGGTCACATGTACAAATCCTACCTACCATACCATACCAGCCATATAAAATCTTAGTACATAAACGCAAAACACGTTCGCGGTCGAATGTGAAAAAAAAACTCGTACTTGGCACTCTGGTTATTCTAAGATTGTAGATAAATAACTGCTTTTTTAATGTGATACATGAACATTACCTACACATTTAGACAAAAAGCTTTCTTCTGAAAATCCTTATAGAGGTTATAGAACAATATTTCAGATTTGAAATTGCCGTCAATGATATAACATTTTTTCCTTTATATGGCGCTTCGGCTATTGAACCATGGCCAGTGTCAAGGAAAACCATATTTTTGGAACTATTTTCAGATTACGTATTCGGCGTAGCCTATCCTAAATCGATCTACATTTTCAATACACTTTATTTAGTCGTGCAAAGTACGAGATGATCGCATTGTTAGCACTCGTCGAATATTCCAGGGCGCAGGGCTTGACACATGTGCGTAATGATACAGAATAGCACTTGTAGGGCCCCGGGCCGCCATTCCATCCCTTCGAATGTTACCTTCACGTGTCTTCCGAATTGTTAAGGGCGGGAAGGGCTGTAAAGGAAAGAAAGTGCTATTTTCACGTATGTAACACGCTGCGAATAACAAAATTAAAGTCGGCGTACACGCCGGCTTTTAAAGAGACGTTAAAAATGTTCGAAAAAAATAGGATTGGTCGATTTTAGGAGACGAAGTCAGTAATTATTTGAAGCATATTAAGTTACCATAATACAAATTATTTAAGTACCTATAGATTAGGGTCTGTTTGACCGCTTAGTCACCGGTCAGTCTATTTATTTGACAAATTTTGCACGGAGAATCTGTTCAAAAAAGTTGTGGATAGCCTAACAGACACTTTAACAGTAAGTGGTGAAACAGGCCATTAGTGTTGAATTTTCAATAGTTTTCAGATACCATCTAAACAAATATATAATCGAACTAGCTGCTACCCGCGACTACGTCCGCGTGAAACTTTAAAAATTTTCCAGTTTTTACAACATTTTTTTATTTCTGCACGTCTCCTATCGGTCGTAGCGTGATGATATATAGCAAGCCTTCCTAAATAAATGAAACAACACAAAAAAAATTCCGGCCAGTAGTCCCTGAGATTAGCGCGTTTAAACAAACAGACTGAACAATTGAAGAAATATGAAAAAATGTGTTTTCGGTCATAAAGCGTCCATTTACGCAAAGATCCGGCAGTTCTTCACATGTTAGTTATCCGCTTCTTCCACTGATGTCTTCAATTATATTATTATCAGCAATAATACAATGCTGTCAACAAAACAAACGAGAGACAACAACACGTCGGCTGAACTAAAATATTACTTATGGTCCCTAACAAACTACTTAGAACTCCTTTATTTCCATAACTTGTAGAACTTTCTAGAGCTGTCCAAAAGCACACTTATGTTGACGGTTTAAGAGTCACTGTCAGAAACAGGAAGGTAATATAATTCTGAACTTAAGAGTATGCTAATATTGACTGAATTTGATCTGAATTGTATAGGAACTTTCAAGTGCTAACATTTTGGGCTGTATTCAACTTTGTTTACTAAGATGACAAAGACAAAGAACCACACTGATACATGTTCAGAGGGTTATTTACTATAGAGGGTCATCCTTTCTTCCATACTAATATTATAAATGCGAAAGGGTGTCTGTCTGTCTGTTAGGTAACAGTAGAGGTATTGACGTTCAATCCACAGAACCGATTTTGCTTAGATTTGGTATTGAGTCCCGGGGAAAGACATACGATATTTTTACCCCGGAAACATGTGTGGTTCCCGCGCGATAAACGAATTGCGGACAACATCTAATAAATTTAATCATTTAATAAAAAAATAATAATAATGCTTGAGGAGGTTTTCGCAATATTACTGTAGGAAAATATCCCACAGTTTTCTTATTAGGAGGATATAATTTACGGTGGAATACAAAGAAACTTATTCATTTGTAACCCATTCTCGGTTAAAAAAAACCTGTAATCACATAACGTCCCCACCTGAAAGTTACTCCTGTTTTGAGTAGCATTCAGGGGACCTAAAATGGTTTTAATAGCAATATTGCAAAGAAATTGCTCTATAATTCGTTTAAGTAAATTTTGTTAAAAAGGATTAGTTTTGATAAAAAAAGTTACTTCAAAGTCAATTTTAAATTGATTGTGAGTCAATGTTTTGCAAAATTAGCAGTTATATTTACAAGAAAAATGGCAAAATTAATTGCTGTTAGCAATATTGCGAAGTGACCTTTTTAGGGCGGCAGGTTCTAAATAATTCAAGTTTAAGTTGTCTTTTGTTTTGATTATCTCGTCCATCCCTTCACCCGATAGTTTTGAGTATTCGCTATTGTAGTTAATACAATAGACTTCAAGATAATTAGGTTTACAAACTAATTTCGAAAGTTAGGCTAAGTTCATTATGAACTTAGGGAAAAATTACACTTTGAGTTAGTCTGAAGCGGTACTTCATCTAAGATTAGTTTTTATATTGCTGTAAAATAACTATTTACTATTGTATTTATACTCGTTTAGAGGTCATACTCTGTCACGTCTTGTGGCAACCTTAAATTTTTCAACGATAAAAATAATCCTGTAGTACACTCTATTATTTTTATTACTATATAAAATTTTGTAGATAAACATTAATAAAACTCACATGTTACTTGCACTGTTTCCACTATGTTTACTTTTATTCATAATTTATAACAATTTCATGAGCAATACACGACCGGTTTCGAAATATATCATCCTAGTTGAACATCAAGTAAGTTTTATTTATGCTGATCATGAATTTTCACCAACAATATAATCAATTACGTATTTTGACGATAGTCATACGTTTAAACATTTTAGTTTATGCATATTAAAATGCCGTGTAAATATTTCTGCAAGATTATTTAATTGATGTTTGAATCCATTGTAGAGAGCAGTGTTTCTTAATCGGTGGTCTCCGGACCAGTAGCGGTCCCTGGAACCATCTCGAGTGGTCCGCGAGCTGATGTTTCTGAGGTACCCGAGGAACTCGAAAGAGGCATTGTAATCCAACACGACAGCAACTTAAATGGTCCGCAACGTACCAAAAATGTTGTTGTCTGGTCCCTCAAGACTAAAAGGTTAAGAACCAGTGGTATAGAGGGAAATTACTTAAATATTGTCTCGTTTATTTTCGTCCAACATAAGTGTATACGTTTCTACGCATTTTCCGCTTTTTGTCACGTTTTCCTGCATCGTGCATGTGTATATCTTGTATTGTACAAGTTTCTGAGTAACCCTCGCGGTGAGAGCTGGAATGCTGACGCCATTGTGTGTCAAAGTGTAGCACATAACTCTATGTGTCTGTCTCTTTGTTAAGTGTTCATTAGCTAGCTAGTCATTAGGCAGGTTAGTTTTGGTTGCAAAAATATCGCGTTTGAGGTGAAATAATGCCTTGGGTTTTTTATATTTTTTGTTAAAATTTTACGAAAACCTAATTACATACAGCTGACAATTAAATATCATTAACTTTTTTTTGGTTGGTTTTTATAGACTATCTTGCAGTGTGAACTCTTGAGCCCGATAAGTGTCGGATAGATTCTTCATACCCTATCTGACAAAAAAGTTGCGGAGGCTTAGCGGAAACCTATCCGACACTTACGAGAAAGTGGTGAAGCGGGCCCTTACTTACCTAACTTAACAAAGGAATGGCGTACTATCAACCTGTCGCTGAGTCAACGACCCGCTATCACTTGTTTAGGCACTCCGTCTTATCGGATAGTGACGAGCTGACATTTAACGTATGGCCACAGATTAAACCGTTGCCGTTACCGTTATCAATTTCCTATGGTATTTTAGTGCGTCGCCAATCGAGAAAGTCTTTGTGGCTTAATATCGTGCTAAATTCTACAGGCGCTCGTGGTGTCAGTTTATGGTCTTGTGAGTAATTTTATGGTTCCACACATTTGTGTTGGAACATACAACATGGGACACAAATCATTCAAAAGGTGAAAGGCCAAAATTGCGGTACACACAGTGACAGTATCACTTTTGAAAAATTTACAATCTTAAACTGCGTTGCATATCACAATCAGGACATCATTTAGTGAATGAAGACAAAACTTTCGATTTTTGAAAACGAAAGTAACTCGTTTTGTAATTACCAATAGGCTTGCAAATTAAAACGTGTGCCAATAAAAGTGTTCCGTAAAAAAACACGCTCGCCGCCTTGTCGTTTTGTTTGACAAGTGTCAGCTGTCACTTTTCCCGCGCTATGCACACATGATTAAGTACACTTTTTATAATATCGAACCTTCAACATTTTATTTTTCGACACCTGAACGAGTTATGTTTATGTTATTTAAATATTTACCTAATGTAGTTATAGGTAATAAGTTAATAATATAAAATATCAATTACATCAGTAGCCTTGTTCCGATTCTGGAAGCGTATTTTGAATTAAGTTGCCGATTTACTGACCCTAGATATTTTTTTTTTTATTCTGACAGACTCAGAATAAAAAAAATAATGTTAACAAGGCTATTGCACAGTCATGTTTTAAGATACCAGGCAAGATACACTAGGTAGTGTATATTGCCTGGTAATAATGAATTAATAACGAAGAGTTCAACATCGCGTTGTGCACACAGATGCATCAAACTGTCCCCAGTACAAGTTGTACAGCTGTGTTAATACAATTAATAATTATTATAATATTTCAATGGCAGCTTAACCGCAGGGTAGAGATTATGCTAATTTTACATTTATTGTGATTTGACTAGCTTTCTTCTTTAAAAAAAAAGACGTTTTTTTTTAAGACCAAAAGTAGCCTTTGATATTCTCTAGCATTTCAACTAAGTCTACGCCAATCTATGGCACCTCTGATCGAGTAGGTCTAAACATACCTCTCCACAGCAAGAGAATTAATATATTATACGTCCTTTTCCATTCCAATAAATAAGAATTAGTCGCTAACAGCGGGGTTCCAACCGGCATTACCTAAGTTTCCCTCAGCCTCAGCTGCAGGACAAAAGCTAGACCAGTTTTGATTGAACTTATAGTGAGAGGAGAAAGCTTATCTGATAATAATAGATTGGCAATATCGCCAATATCAAGATATACTAAGAATTCTAATAAAGTAATTTATAATGCGGCCCTGAGTATAAGCTTTACGCAATAGAGCTGTAAAATAAGTTTGCGATTTAATTTATTTTAAAAAACGAGAGAACGGGTACCTAGATGGAATTGATGGAAAGCACCTACCGTCGTCCATAGACACTTGCAACTTCAGAAGATTTGCTGCCAATCTTTGAAGAGGAAACAGCGCAAATTTCATGCCAGTTTTCTGTGACAGTTGTGACACTGGTGTTTCTTCGGTTTAGCTGACACATTGAAAAGGGAATATGCTCTTAGAAATACTGCTGGCGATAATTCCTCCAAAGCTCAAATGAAATGAACAATATCCCTGGATAGAGAGAAAGCTGCCTTAACATATCTGCCAAACAAAAGTACTAGATGGTAAGAGAAAACATAATGCGCTGTAAAATACTAAAAGCTTTACAACCAGCTGGTTCGTGTTTATGACGGAACTACCGTACGGGTTTGACCGACAATCGTTAACCTCCTAAATGGAGTTTTTATCAGTATTCTTGGTGCTTTGGCCACACTTTGCTAGGAGTGCCAAGTTAATTAGCAAATTTTTTTTGTATCTCAGTGGTAGTGAAAAATTTATTTGCCTTTCCATAAGCGTAACGTTTCCGTTCGAATGTGACATTGGTCAAAAAATGACATTGGTCTAGCTGCCAATGACGCCGCTGTATTTTGTGACGTGACGTGGAGTAAAATGAAACCTGTAGCTACTAGTAGTAGAAACTTGTAACTTATATCGCTGTGACGTCTTCGGATTCTAGTCGAATTAAATACACAGAAAATCAGGTCCCAAGGACCTAAAGTAGTAAAAACTCGCGAACCTTAATGGTTTCAGCTGGCTTTGGCCGTTTGTCCATCGCACGCCGCCACCATCAAAGAGATTATTTTGGATAAAATTCATGATCTAGGCTATAGGTTTTATTTCCTACCTACATTGGTATAGGTTGTTCTTAAGGAACTAACTTAGAAGTTGTCGTACGCGGCCATTTTATCGGGCCGAAATAATCTCTTTAGCAATAATGGCGTGCGGTGGACAAACGGCCTTAGTTTAAAGGGGTAGTCCCTTTAAACTAAGGCCGTAATTCGCAAAACTTATTATTAGTACTGATTAGTATGTGTACGAGGTACTGTTTTTATTACTGGCCGTCGTACAATTGTGGACTTGTACGCGTTGAGGCTTTACGCTTCCGCATTCGCCAGGTTGGGACTGAGAGTAGCGGAGCGGACGGCGGCTGATATTAGATTTAACAAACGATATTACAATTTACATCTCGCGCATT
>JAOTAV010003394.1:0-11159 GCA_026546445.1 Cyclargus thomasi | reverse complement strand
GGGACTGAGAGTAGCGGAGCGGACGGCGGCTGATATTAGATTTAACAAACGATATTACAATTTACATCTCGCGCATTTAACGTAATTTAACAAATACGCTGAACAGTAAAGAAACGTGAGTGGAGGAAGGTTGTTTTCTGTCATTGAAATCTTTCGTTTTAATTATATGGAGGCTTAAGAACTGGAAAGTATTAAAAAATATATGACGAAGTAGGTAAGCAAATTAAAACGCCTGTTTATATTACAAGTGATAAAGTGATTTATTGCTATGTTTTATAATGTTAGTAAACCATTTCGTCCACGTTATTTATGATATACTCTGGACAACAAATGTTATTGACGGAATATTTATTTTGCAGGATTCATCCAGCCTACAATATATACCTTAAAGTCTATGGGATCAATAAATAAAAACTCTGAGACCTAGAAAAATAATTCATGATCCTCGCTCATTGTCAATTTCAGAAGTCTATAAATTTATATTATTGTATTAAAACGCTAATCGCATCTCAATCGCTTCCCTAATCCCGTGCAATAAGTGTCGCGGTCAGCGTCGCGCTGCCGCGCCGCTTTTGGTCAAACCGCATTTCTACATCACAGTACCATCGGCGTTTCTTGCTGCTTTTGACACTTTTTCTTAGGGTCCCTCTACATTAGGCAGCAGTGCAACGATCGTACTAAAATTAAAGAAAACTCTATTTAGTATTCACTGGGTGCGTGTCAAAATACGGTGGACAAAACTTAGTATTTAAAATGCCCTCGACCGCCGAGTGTTCCTTTTTTGCCACCGTGCACACCGTGCGCACCTACATTGCACCCAGTGAATAGAAATCGCGCTGGTGGCGAAACTTGCGTCCTTTTTTATTATATAATTAAGTCCTTTTCGAGATTAAAAATAGCGTTTATTTAATGTTCTTGGAACCTTTACATCATTATTAACATGAAAAAGTCCTTATTTGAAAACCTAACTTTAAAACACCGACGTCAAAGAACGTGTGCATTGCGTTGAGGGTTGGTCTAATCAATCTTAACCAATTCAAAATTTATTTATTCTAACCACCAACTTTTCTTTAACGACTTAGGTAATCGCTTAACATCAGTCAACTCATCTTCTCGTTTTCCTTATTAAAAACCATTATTCGATACAGATAGAACATAAGTCCTTTTCCAGAGTTTCCGCGTGTTTTTGCTTCTGTCAATCCTGGCTGACCCACCCATATAGAGTTTTACAAGAACTTGCGTTTCCAGCACAATAAAAAGTCTATTGAATTAAACACGAATTATCCTTATAGACGCGATTTACGCGTGTCCGGAAAATCAGGAAATAAGGCAATATATATTTTTAAATAGGTTTAATTATATTTAAAACCTTAAAATTGTAAAATTCCATCACGAATGGAGTCTATCGGAATTTAAGTTATTTTTTCCAGGTTGACTGCTGAAACGATTTTCATAAAATTATACGTACCAAAAAAATTTAACCCAAAGGATAAACTTCGGTTACAAAAAAAAAATCATTAAACGTTGTTGCCAAAATCTTTAAGCGGTTCAAAACGGCTGTATGACACCAGCTAAACTGTTCTGCAAATAGATACATGTAAATGATCCTTAAGTATACTTAACAATGGTGAAGCTAAGGTTGAGCGACGCGTCACGGTGTATAGATGATCATAACAATGTTTACCTGTGGACAAACATATACATTATTACGTAGAAAATTCGTGAGAAAAGAATAAAAGAAAACTATAATTGGAGACATTGCCCTTAGCTCAACAGTTATCTTAGTCAAGTAAATCAGTTACGTGTACAGAAGTCCTGTAGGTGGGATTTTCAGGGCTACTCTTAAGATCTTCCTCTAGCAAACACACTATGTTGTATGTAGACTGTGCAAAATAGTGTAGGTAAATGAGATATTTATTGGTGTAGGAGTGAAGAGGTAACAGACAGACACACTTTCACATTTATGATATTAGTATAGATATTCTTAGAACTATGAACTAGATATTAAAACATAAATATAATAAAATACGTTCTCCCATTTAGTAGGAGAGAACGTATTATATTACGGGGTTAAAAAGGGGGTTAAAGTTAGCTTTAATCCCCCTTTTTAACCCCGTAGGAGTCGAATTTCAAAAAATCATCCATATTAGTGGTCTTTGACATACGGAGAACCATCCCCCCCCCCCAAATTTCATGTTTCTACGATCAGTGGTTTAGGCTGTACGTTGTTTCCTATATGCATATACATATGTATTTCAGGACGAAGGATATAGGAGAGACTAGGTTATCATTATTTATAGTGCATTACTTTCAGCTTTTTTGTGCAACAAAAGTATTTAATAGTCATAAACGTATAATGTATATCCTTTTTTACCTATTTGCAGTTATTGAAAACACTTCGCACTCATTATCGCGAGATGTTTCAACATACAGGATATGTGTAATCGAGGCTTAACATCGGATCGTGTTGGCGACCGCAAGTGAGTTAGCGATGTAACCACGGCTTTACTTACCCTGTAGCCTGTTACTGACAACTTTGCAACTTTCCAATATGGAAAACTTTTGCACTTTATTTCATTGTGATTTTAAAAGTTGCTCATACTATTTATTCTTTGATTTGAGATTCTCTTTCACTAAACAATAATAAAATTAGCCAAATTATTATACAATTTTTAATAAATATGCTTTTGTTATGGGGAAAATCATAGTATACTTTTTCATAGGTTAGGTCTCGCCGGGTAGTTACCGAACCGGTGGTAGGCACCGTAGTTACGACGTTCAAAAAGTGTACTTAAAGTACGTATTTTGAATAAAAAGATTTTGATTTTGATAGTATAGCGTCGTTTTTCATAGTATAGCAATCATAGTATAGTGTCGAATTGTACCTTCGGTGATTAAGCTATATATAAGAGTTTGTAGACAAAATTGTCGCTTCTCACTCTCCCCGTGAGACGTTTACCAAAATTTCTACGTTCGAATGAACCATTACAAAACTTCGCATACTTGAAAGTCGGTTAAAAAGTCTAGAATGTATGCAATACCTAGACACGCGCGGGAGACTTTTGAACCCGTCTCGAGAGCAGACGGTATTTCATTTTGAATTTTCACATCCTCTAAAGTTACTTCAATAGCAGTTTAAAACCTTGATCGACGATACCTTTAAAATAACTCTTTAGTCTATAGTGTACAGATAAATAAATTGGTACTAAATATACTTTTAGCTTGAAAGAAAAATATTGTCAGTCATCGAAACTGAATCCGTGGAATAAAGTAATTTATACTTTAAAAAATAAAATTTATTTTTGCATGTAAAAAGTAAAAAAGTCAAATAAAATACGTCACCAAATGTAGCAGGGAAAAACAATTTTGATACTTGACTCGGCTCTGTAATTTATTCGCATATTTTAGTGTAATCGGATACGTCGAGCGTTACGAAGGCACAATAACAATTAAACAGTTGGTAGCACTGAATTTTGTCAACATTAATCTTTTCCGTGCACTGGACAGGAGCCACATGTTTATCTTTATATATCTTATTAACACACCAATAAAATTACATGAAAGTGCACCCGTAAGTCAGTGTATTAATATGGTATTAATTTACCACGGTATTAATTTAAACCCAATATGGCGAACGTAACGTTGTTTTCGTATTTTTATGATTTAGCTAACATAACGTTTGGACGTTTGCATAAATCTTGAATACATCATTTTTGTACTCATAATATTTTAACTAAATATGTAAAAAGTGTAACTGAATATAAAATAATATTGATACTGTCTTCATTATATTTAAGCAAATAACTGAAACATACATTTAATTACAAAACACATACATTTTGTATCACCAGCAACAACGTTCAAACAAGTAATAAACATTAATTAGAACGGTACTACTCGATATCTTCGCAAACTTGTGCTGTCGGAAGCTTTCAAAACTAAGATGAAAACTCAATTTCTGCTGGCGGCACATAAAGGCGGTTTCAACGTGCAGTTCGGAATTTCGCGTTGTATTTTAATTTTATAGCTCAAGACCGGTTGAGCAAGCTTTTTTGATAACTGTACTTCTGAAAATCTTATTCAACTATTGAGTATAATTTTCTGATTCTCTAATTTATTTGAAGCAGTTTGAAACACAAAAGAAATTATTATGACAAATAAGAAACAAAAGGAAAAATATATTTTTTTAGGTTGCCGAGCGATGTCTATATATATAATTCTTCTGTGAGTGTGTATGTCACTGAACTTCTCTTAAACGACTGGACCGATTTTGATAAAATTTTTCGTGTCTGTTCAAGGTGGTTTAGATTTACAAAATAGCTCAGCAGGACAACCTCTGCGGGGTCAACTAGTCTATTGTATAAAAATAAGTCGGGTTTTCCTTCCTAATGATATAACTTCAGAACGCAGGAACCGGTTTCCACGGTTAGGCATACGTTTGAAAGGTCTCGGGCTCCATGAGGTTCGTAGCAAAGAAAATTCAGGAAAATGTTCAAGAGAAAAGCAGGTAAACAGGAAAAGTCATTTTCACATACAGCGCCATTTCTGATACAAAGCATGCGTAATGAATGCAAATTTTACATTGGCGGGTTTAATGCCTTGTGGCATTCGGTTATTTAATAATAATATAAATATGGCATTTGGTTATTAAATAATAATATCTATATATAAACAGTAAAATTGGCGTGTCTGTACAATTGATATTTATACAAACGAATCCCCACCCCCGTTTAGGAATTTGTCAATTTTTACGCGCTAATCTCCGGAACTACTGAACGGATTCGAATATTTTTTTTATTTATTTAATAGCTATTGAGTCTAAGCAACACATAGGACACTTTTTATCCCGGGAAAATGTACGATTTCCGTGATATATTAATTTTCACGCAACGAAGTTAGTATGTGCACATCACATATTCCGCTGTAACACTAAAATATTTTTAAAAAATTACTCACCTTGCTTTTAGCAACTCTGCATCCTAGTATACAAGATGTCAGAATTATTTACCTTGAAACTTTCGTGGGGTAAAAAATATACCATCCCGTAAAACTCCATTCCCGATTACTTATGAGTAAATCACTCTCAACTATCCCCGCGGGGTAAAATCGGCCGCACCTTTCAGGAGTTAACCCTGCCCCGTTTGTTTCGCTTGCCAGATTGCCTATTTTACCCCCACCACCAACTTATTGATATAAAAGGGTCTGGAGGGTTATGAGGGGATATTTTATGCATCGGCGATGAATATTTCTTGCTTTGAGGTGTTTACGAGTTTCCAGTTGGAAAACTTTGGAAACCAGACTGACGTGAAAAAAAGAAAATCTTTCGTGGTGAAAAAACATAATTTGCTGAGTACGGAGTAAGGGCTTATTAGTTTGAGCGTATACCAATCATATTGGAAATGCACAATGTTTTAAAGAATTTGAACTATTAACAATCAAAAATCCAAAAACAATAAAACAAAAAATTTACTGAAATAAAAAATGAAACTTTTGAACAAAATGCTCGCTACCAATCAGACTTAAATATATATTCTTTCTAACACACCGCACGAAAAGGATTTTCGTCTGTGTTCAAACTCTTTACTAATTGGGTGTCTATTTTTTATGGCACGTCGCCGTGAACTAAGCAAAGAAATATTGGAATAAAGCCAACGAAAAAATCAATAGTCGTACGCAAAACTAGGACCAACGAACAAAAGAAAATGGCACATGGTTTTGATGTTTGAAAAAGGAACAGGAAAATCCATATCCCAATGCCCAAACCGACCTACAAAGAGAACTCGAATTTCGGAATTAGTTTCTTTAGGTTTGTAGCATTGATAAAGTAGTCACTTGCCTTAAGCAAATGTCTTACTCAACAATTTTTTGTTAAAGACAAAAATTTTAGTAGTTTACAGACATCTTCAAAAAAATATATTATTATTGTAATGGTCACGTTTTACAAGTTCTGTGCTTGTACTATTGTGTACTTCTGCTTTTTGATGCAATATATCATAACATAATAGAATGTGTCGATGCAATATAACATAAAATAATATAACATAATAGAACAATAAAATTAGGAAATAGATAAACTTTAGACCAAAAACCTCTATTAGATCATTAAAAAATATGCTAACCAATTTCCCTAAAAGAGTAAAAAAAAACAAATTTGAAATTCGAACAAAAATATGGCGGGTTAAATGATGGAAGCGCCTCTCGGGTCGACGCCCTGCCATAGAGGGGACATGATAAATAGACTCCCAGTGGATCTAAGGTGCGCTTCTAAATCGATTATAACTTTGTCGAATACAGTTCAAAGATACACCGTATTAATTAGGTGCAGCTGCAACGAAAAGCTTAATTTACTCTGTGGATCAACTTTGAAGAGATAAAAAAGATATTGAGTGGATTGTATCATTTCCTCATTATTGAACTTTTCAAAAAGATTTTCATTTCATGCTATCAGTCTCTATGCTATCAGTTCCTTTGTTCCTTGAATCTACACAATCCTACGTTGAGAGCAATAGCTTTATTTTAATACCATTTGTAACTTTGAATTACTGCTACAAACAAAACTACAAAGACTTATATATCTCATTATAATTCTTTAACGTAGTTTATCAAGTATAACAAGCAAACAGATTTTCTAAGTAATCTTTTATCAAAAATTTATCGAATTGTATCTCTTCCAATTTTCACCTTACTAAAGGCACCAGCATCATTCATAAAGTCATCTAACATCCCCGAGGGCTGTTGACAATCTATTGCTGTGGTAATCAGCCCTCCCCTATTGACACCTTCCACGTGTAGAGACTTAATTACCTCATACATATCCATACAACCAATTTGCTCTGGATGAGTGGAAGTCAAGTATGTCAGCCTTCAAGCTTGTTGATTATTTATGACTTTCTTTCATATTTGTGATTTAGAGTGTTTAGTTATGAGGGTTTTATGAGCTATTTTACGAATAAGTATTGTCATAATTGCAGTAAGAGTAGTTTTGTTTCTTTATCATGTTTTTAGTTAAACTATCGTACTATTAAGGTTGGTTCAAAGCCAGCTAACCTACTTGCCTTTTTTGGTAGCGTTTTGTCAAACGTAGCCGACAGGTAACGACCAAATGACGTAGGTCCGTCAACCAGCTATGAATGAATCAAATCTTCGATGGTACAATCAGCTCTATTGATGCCTGATAAGCGGATTTGACCAGATTGAGAGCAGTGAATTATCTTATCTATTTATCATAACCATCTTAGAAGGACTTAGGCCTGTTTAACCATCACATGATAAGTACATATTCCACATAGTCTTTCCACATATCTGTCAAATGATGTATGGAGAATCTGTCAAATAAGTTGCGGACATCGGATAGTCTATCTGACACTTATCAGGAAGTGAAGCTGCAGGCGCTTATAATAAAAACTAGTCACATCGAGTGCTAAGTCAGTCCCACGGTAGAATAATGACATGTGACTTTACAATGGTGGCTCTTCTTACAATGTTCAATTCAAAAGTCAGTCACAGGTATTGGCTAGTCTTGGACAGAACCCAACGTCCTGTCAGCGAAGAGGTTAACAAATGCCTGATAAATTCGACTAGAGCTTTTATAAGCATTGATATTGTAGATTGTTGATACTATAGAGATTTTTCCTGCAATTTGATGTTTAAGCTAATTGAAGATACTGAATCACGCTATCGAAGTACGTCTTGTCATCTCGATGCCGAATGACTACGAATCGCGTGACATGGCACATCAATAATGAGGGCTTTGATAGGAAATAATAGTATAATGTTATTAATAGGAAAGGGTATTTCTTTTTTCCTTTGGGCCTTAACGAAGCAACAACTTGACTTGATTTTTGACATACACTTAATCAAAAAGATGAAGGACGGAGTCGATTAGATGTTACATCTAAGGCTACTTTCAGCTGCGGAAAAACATTGTTTCTAAAGGAGCTTAGAAGGATTTTTTTATTTTAAACGATTTTTAAATTTTACTCCAGCGCGAGCCTAAGGGCCTGTTTTACCGCTTACTGATAAGTGTCGGATAGTCTATCCACAACTCTTTTATGACGGATGTTGTATGGAGAATCTGTCAAAATAGTTGTGGATATCAGAAAGTTTATCAGTAAACGGTGAAGTGCCTCTAAGTAACGATTTCGTAACGAATGCTCGTCCAAATCAATGTGGTAGACCCACAAAATACAGCGGTTGACTAGTGTTAAAACGCACACAAATAAAGCAAGGAATCTTCTATCAAGCCAGCGCAATTAATTACAGACCAAAAATGCAATAAGAGCTCACGTCGGGGGAGAAAAATAAAAGAGATTGCTCAAAGTAAACCGGCGCGTCCACTATGCGAAGAAATGCAAATATTTAAAAGCCTGGGGATGTCCGCCTGAGTCGCATACAAAACTTTCTCTTCAAGAAAAATTGGACTCCTTTTAAGGTAACTCGTGGATGTTACTCGCACATGGGCTAAAGCGATTTAACGTGTCCAGTTAAGGTATTAATAAATTAAACGACCGAGATTAAGTGTAATTAAATGCGAAATTATGATGCATATGCCGGATGTAGCGATTACAGAAAATTAGATTACAGATTTAATGTGGAACTTTCAACATGATTCGCCAAATAAACGATCAAGCACGCAATCTTTATATTTAGCTTTTTCCAGCGGCTTTGCTCGCAATAAGAAGTATTTTCATGCAAACTTTCAACCCCTATTTCACCCTCTGGAAGTACAATTTCATGAAACGCTTAAACACGTATTCATTATTTGAAACAGCAGCTCAGAAACAACATTTCAGGTCTCTAACTTAAGAAATGACGAACTTGCATAGAAAAATTTATAGAAACTCTAACCCCCATTTCACCCTCTTAGGGGTAGAATTTCAAAAAATGTTTAAACACGTATTTATTTATTTTTAATCATCTGAAATAAAATTTCATATCTTTAACTTAACAAATGACAAACTTTCATACACTCTTTCAACCCCTATTTCACACCCCTAGGGGTAGAATTTTTAAAATTCATTTATTAGCGGGTGTTTACGAATATATCAATCCCTGATCTGTCGGCTGGGTTTGTCATAACGCGACGAAATGACGTAGGTCCGCAATATTTCATAAATCAACTTCCTAGAGCTCTTGACTGTCGGTTAGGATTTTTAGAGGGTAAACTTATTACTACAGAAATCTATGAAAGCAAGCAAGAAGAAGAAATAGAATAAACACACGACCGAACAAAACCAAGTAAATCAAAGTCCATTTATCCACACAAAGAAATACAGTTATCAAAACACACCGCCCTGGAGAATGGAACTATTAATATTTGAAGCGGTGCATAAACTGAAACTTTAATTGTTTTGTCAGACTATGACAAGTTTCACAAAGGAATTTCTAGCGAATGGTTCACGAGCAATCAGAATTCAGAATTTCCTTGCCAACGTTCCGACCTTCTTATTGCGCCTTCCTACGGGAAATACTTTACATTGAGAAAACAAAATTCTTTCTTTATAACAAAGTTAGATGCAGTACGATATTATCAATATGTTATTCAATGCGAAGTAAAAAAATATATAAGTGTAGGGTCTGTGTTAATAGTCAGCCCTTATTATGCATTCCCCAATATTGGCCGTATGATTCATTAAACCTCTGTCAAATTTCTATATACAAACTCTGTTTGACTCTCTTGGTCTCTATATACAAAGAGACAACACAATTTTTGATTGACAGTCGCGTTTTTGTGGAAAAGACACATTTTTTGACAGAGGGTTAATGAACCTTACCGCCAATCTTGACGAGATTCGCGATAATGCTTAAGAGTATTGTGTACCCAACGATTTCCATATAACGGGCCATAATGTTTTCAACCCTCTAAACCCTCACCTAGAGTACTGATTTTGTAGCATGTTACGGAAACACCTCAGAACTAGGATTCTATGTTTTTGTTTTTTAAATATTGATCATAGATTTTAATATACTTTGAGTTTAGTAATTTCATACAAAATAAAAATATTTCAATATTTATAGGTGATTTTGTAATGTATTGAAGAATATCCACAATACATTACAAAATCATTACCCTAGGTGAGGGGTTTAGAGGGTAGAAAACGTTATATCCCATAACGTTATATCCCATTGTATGGAAACCGTTTGGTACACAGTCCTGAATGAAAACAGCATCTCAAAATGTTTAGATCATCCTCTTAGTATTAAGCGCTGATTATAATTACGGCCCTATAACTTGACTCAATCAATGAAATCTAGTCATATATTATTTCTGAGTATATTTGAAACAAATGATTTCAGAATGTGTACATACCACTTACCCTGCCACCGATTTGGGAACCGTCGCGGTGTAAAAACCCATCCTTATGTTAAATTTTGGATATGTTTGATATAAATAAACCCATATTTATGTTTAGGATATGTTTGATAATATTTATCCTCAACTACGTTAACTAAAAATAAATGAATACTTTAATCGCCAGAAACTGTAAAGGAGAGAAATTGCAAGAACTCGTGAGCGCCGTAAATTGTTGGGTCGAAATTGAGTCACAACGCCGAGAGGTCCAAAAATCCCGAGACCATTCATCGGACACTCAATAGCTCGTCGGCCCGACAAATCCAATAAAGAGAGCCCGCGAAAAATTTATGTTATTGACCGAATTATAAGAACGCGAGAGCTTTCGGCCAGATTACCTTGAGCTCTCTAGCTAGTGAGGTGCGGAAATTGATATTTGTCATCCAGCAGGCGTCAGTAGACATACGGAAGTATAGAACATTTTGACAGTTTTTCGGAATACAATAACAGTTTTTCTTATCTCCATTTCTTCCGTCATCGAAAGTCTTGCGTAAAGCATGGCGAATATTAAAATCTGTGGTATACCGTTGCTATGAAGGGAGTTTCTGTATTTTGTCAACATTGGTTCGAGGAGTAACGCCAGGGATAATAAGAAATTTTGACATAGAAAGAAACAATAATTATTTTTCTCCGAGGTATCGACAAGGAGACCCTATGCTTACCCGGCAGGGGGAGTGGAAGGTCAGAGAAATTGGAGCGATTATTGATTGTGCCTGATGCGTCGGCGATCCCCTTCCGAACTAAACGGATCCCTTATGATTTATCGTATGCTAACCTGTCTTGTGTGTCGACAGAAAAAGTGAGATAT